>LPNX010185494.1:457571-482536 GCA_001517045.1 Pseudotsuga menziesii
TATAAGTAGGAGTAAATATCAGAATAAGCTCGCTATACGAGCATGTAGATTATTTTCAGTATGCTGGTTTGTAGCAGTATTTTTTCATTTCAAAGGTATGCGTTCAGAGTTTGACAAAGTTGCAGAGATTTGGTAACTGACTCCATCACCCAATGAATAAGGCACAAGGTCTACAGGTTCTTGAAGCCTCACAAGGAGGACTTCATCCCGCAGCAAGAGCCAGATGTTATAACTAGATCTTGTTCTTAGTTTATCTGTTCCTTTTGTCCTCTTTTTTCAACCGTTGGTTTAAAATGATTTTATATTTTATGTTGATTTTAAGAATTTTTGACAATCAATAATTTCGGTTGGAATTGATACTTTTAATAGTTGAATCATTTCATTATTTTAGTTTTAAGGTTTGTCTTTTGGGCTTATTAGTTAATATGTACATCTTTAAGCTTTCAAAAACTTATAATAAAAGTTCATTCCAAGTTTTGATTTATAATCTAACTCTCATTTTTGAGTCCTTTGTCAAATTTTTTCATGAGGAGATTCCTGTAGCACCTCTTTTTTTCCTGTTTTTGTCATTGTCGTTGGAAGAAGATTACGAGGAGATGGAAATGAATTCAGGAAAACCAAAAGAGGTTTTTGTCCACAACAGAATCATTCACAAAAACCTCTCTCAGTTTTGCAACAGCTATTATCGTTTGAGAGATTCGAATTCATCTTTGTGGCCTATTTTCAGGGTTTGAATTATTTAATAATTTCCTGTTTTAGTCACAAATTTTCAGAACATATTCCGATCAATTGAAGAGGAATTTTGAAAAACCAAGAGAGGTTTTTGTTTATAACATACTCATTTAAAAAAACCTCTCTCAGTTTTTACACAGATGTTTCGGATCGAGAGATATGAAGGCGTATTTTAGACCACAATTTCCAGAAATTCGCCAAATTTCCCCAAATCCGATTTGCTATTTTTGGGTTAATTATCTTTAAAGATTTTGAGTTATCATGTAACTAATTGATGTAACTATTTCAAATTTCGACCTAGAAGGTAGTTATGGAACTACTTTACTTTTGTAATGATAAAAGGAAGACAAACATACAGTTTTGGGGGGAGGATTTTTCACTCAAGGAGAGGCTTTGGAGCTTTGATTTCTCAAGCTAACACTTATAACTCTTATGTAAGTGGATGATTGTTATTGATTATATATAAACTGATAAGCCATTTTACCTGTCATGCTTTTTCATTTCTGATATGTTTGATTGCTCAGTCTACAATTTCATTTCCTGTTTAAGTTTTATTCATGTAAATGCTTGTAGCCTGTGGGTGGAATTAGTATTTCATGTGTAATGTTTATGGCTTATTAGGATGTGTTTGATCCCCAGTTTATCTAATTTACATGATTCAGTTCTGTATTAGTTTGTGGATGTTTATTTCCTCCTTGATTGATGAAGTTTTCAACCAAAACCATAAAAACCCGTTTTATTTAATTTTACTTTTGAGATTGTGTTGGCTTGTTCTTCTGGTAGTCTAAGAACAATTTCTGGCACAAACAGATTCCATAAAAAAAAAAGAGAATAAATTATGTATTTAATTGAAGAAAAGAATGAGGTTGACACAGATAAGTTTAAATTTAAGGAAGATGATGACAGTGATGGTTTTTTTGTGCCTGATGGGTATCTTTCTGAAGATGAGGGTGTCTCTTTGGATAACATTGAGTCAAATATGGAAGATGATATGCAAGAGGATTTACCTTCCTATAGTGTGCCCCAAAATGGTGGCAATAACCAACGACTAGAAACTGAATCTGAGTGGCATGCATTTGAGAGGCAGCAAAAAGTCCTAGAAAATGCAACAGAACAAGCCTTCCGATCAAACCATGTTTTTGTCATAACGAATCTACATAATTTGAAAAGTGAACACTGTCCTCCTGAGCCGAGTGCTAGTCATAGACTAGAAAAAATTTGCTTACAAGCTCTTCGAATTCAGATTTGCTTGCCAAAAATACTTATTGAGTCGCCTTCCGAGCGTCCAGTAGAGGTGAGCCTTAAATAGGACCGGGAGGCTTCTAAATGACAAAAGAAAAACTACTCTGTTCTTCTAGACTCGGACATACCTGAATTGGTTCGTACTATTCATTCCTCTACCCAAGGCATGAATAATATAGTTGAGTCTCTGCTTAACAAATTTCCCAGCATACCAAAGAAGCAGTTGAAAAGCAAAATCCGTGAAATATCTGATTTTGTAGAAAACCATTGGCAGGTCAAAACGGAAGTCCTCGAAAAATTTAGTATGTTACCTTCTCCAGTGCAAGCCTCGGAGGTGACAAGCACTCCAATACTAAATTCATTGGAAGTGACAAAGAATTCAACACTAAAAGCTTCAGAAGTGATTGAGACTCCAACAAGGAAAATAAACGGCATTACAATGTACTTCTCAAAGTGATGTTTACCTCCTGAAGCATCTAGAATGAATATGTAGTCTTCTCTTGACAATGATAATTCTGAAAAGAAAAAGAATATGCTGCCTGCGATGGTGGAGGAGTGCAAAGTAGACATGCTGTAGTGTAGTCTTAAATTATATAGCTCATGTACACTGAAAAATTCCCTAATGGGCCATAGGGTGAAGCATGATGCCCCATAGACGAATGAAAAGTTATCAACAGTTATCGCTCTTTATTACCGAGGTTGTGCTGGATTTTGTAAGAAAGAATTTAGTTGATGCATTGAACCTGGAGTAATTGGTTTTCATGTTGCTACTATGAAGGTGGCCGACATAAAAACTAAATTAAAAGAATTTGTTGAAGATCATGAAATTGAAATTCTTATTTAAAAAGGTGTTAGTGAAGTTTAAAATGAGAAGAATCCAATTGTGGCTATAACTAAAACTAGTTTAAAAAAGGAGAAGAATGTTTAGTTAAAATACAAAAGTGAATTAACAAGTCAAGTTAATGAAGAGACATGTTCCCTTGTAAAGTCACATTGTTTTTGAAAGGTTGTATTATTTCAAAACACACATGACTATTGGAGAGGTATATATAGTGGAAACATATTCATTCATAAGTGTATCTTGGTGGATTATTTTGTATCTTGGTAGTTATTCTATCCATAGATTTGAAACTAGTGTTCATCTCTGAACAGATTGGAATCTGTTGATAGGTTGAAGCTTGTCAAAGGATGTATTCCTCATTACATGCTGAACCATGTATACAAGCTGGGTCTTGTAAGAGAACTGGATTTCTCCATCTAGCTGAGGCTAGTTAATTATTTATAAAACAGAATTATGTTTTGATATTTTTAGGTTTAATATCTCATGTATATATATATATGATTGGAAATGTTATTGACTGTTTAATGTCATTTGTGCTTTGGAAAAGAAGTTTTTTAATAGACATTAATTCACCCCCTCTCAGTGTCTGAGACTTGTTTAACAATTGGTATCAGAGCGGGTTGTCTTTGAACAGCCTGATCCTAAGGGAAAAACAGGTTTGGAGGTTCTTAGGCGGGGCGAACGTGAGATGAATCACAAATATGTATGCTTAGCCTCACTTCCATTTAAGCGTCTTCAATAAGAACAAAGTCAAGTTGAATGTGGCGCTCCTAAGACACTCTCCACGGAGATATCAAGTAGTCACATGCATAATGCTCATAGCCATAACAGGGTGGATCAAGAAAGTTTGTATGCTAAGAAATCGCATGCCACTAGTACCCAAATCAATTGGAATAATAGTGCGCATCCCCATGGCTTATCCTGTGCCAATTAGAGGTCCCGTAACAAGCCTAATGATTCAGAACAATTTGAGATGGATAGGTATGGTGCACAAGTAATTGCTAGTAGATCGATTGACAAACAAATCATTCCCACAAAGAATTTGCAGAGTCTTTTTACAGTGATACATCTCTTACGGAGGATGAAGATGAAGAAGAAGATGATGATTATGGTAGTGGTTCTGAACTAGATCTGGTTGAAGAGAAGGCTCAGCAGAAACTTCTCCCCAAAGTTAAAGAGCTTGTAGAGAAGTTATGTGGCTCTACCAAGCCAAGCCTTTGTGTCAACACTGAGTTATCCTACAACACAACATTTCAAGGGCTGGAAGGCATTAGTGTCTCATGCTCAACATTTTAAGAAGAAAAGGACCATTCAGCACCGTGAATACTATCGAGCTCTTGAGAGTGTGCTCAAGATCAAGGAAGAGCAAGGACAAGGGCAAGAGCAAGAAGGGCCAATCAAAATTTGCAGCCACTTCATGTGTCTACGTTAAGAAATCCCTCATATGAAGCATTTTATCAACAATTTAGACACTTCAATCCTATTCAAACTCATGTATTTACTATGCTTTATAACTCAGATGATAATGTTTTAGTTGCAGCACCTACTGGTAGCGGTAAGACTATATGTGTTGAGTGTGCTTTACTACGATTGCATAAAAAAGGCACAGACAATGTATTTTGATGTGTTTATATTGCTCCTATAGAATCTCTTGCCAAAGAGCGATATCAGGATTGAGAGCATAAATTTGGCAAAGGAAGGAAAACCAGCTCTAGTGTTTGTGCCAACGTGGAAACATGCACGGCTTACTGCTCTTGATCTGGTCACATACTCAAATGCATATGGTGGAGAAAGATCCCAATTTCTTCAATGTGCCAAAGAAGATCTGGTACCTTTCATTGCAAAAGTTTGGAGAAGTGATGGAATCGCATGGGTTGAATAAACGGTCAGTTGAAGATATTGAAGGACTGCAAGATAATAAGATTGTCCCTGAGAATTTGTTTTCTCAAAAGGAAACAAGGCTGAAGGGAAATGTGCTAAACAAAATTAAGAAGGAAAAACGGTCTGTGTCGGTTTCTGCTTCTAAACGACCTATTCTCCCTAAAAAGGAAAATCATATTTATGGTATGGATGAAAGACGTTGCAACAAGAGCAGGAGAAAGGTATTAACAATATTTGAGAATGAGAAATATAATGGAGAACTAGTTATCCAATTACGAACTCGACCTTTCCTTCGATTTCATCGACAACCAAGAAGATCTCATGGTAGCAGTGGAGTCTGTAGTGGCGCAAGATCAAGACGAGAAGGCCCTTGTGCACCAATTAACGTGGGTGATCGTATGCAAACAGTGCCTCATGATGAATGGACGATGCATCTGGTTGGTGGCCACTTTGGTATCTTGTTCACGCCCCTATGTCAGTTGGGTGCTAGCAATGGTATCTACCATTTCTCATTTGGGCGATGAAATTGAATTGCTAGTCCCTGACACGTGTATACACCTTGAGTATTCCCTTCTAGACCCAATTTAAAAAGCATTAATAGACTCCGGTTTTTTTGATAATGAAGAATTCAAAATAGGACTGATAAAGCTAATGAACAGTCTGGTAGTGAACAACCCCAGTATTGTTCCCATTGGAAGAAAATTGAAAGGAATTATAAAAGTTATGCTAGTACATTCACAAAAGGTTAAAGTAAAGGATTCTGAAGAGAAAGAAAATTCCTCAGCTGCAATGAGTAAAGTAATTATGGCTAGAGCGAGGCTGGTTGTAAACAATTATATAACCACACTCAGAACTAGGAAAATCTTTCTCTTACCTCTTGAATAAGAAATCAAGTAATATCTGTATCTTGCTTCTGGAGGTTTCCATGGCACTACAACATGCATCATTTGACGTTAAAAGGCAGTGGTTGATTGATACAATTGAAACAAGCTACATCACAAAGTATCCTCCCACGAGTGGGTCACCTGTTCGTGCTATTACAATAGTGTCTGTCTTGAGATGTTAGTAAAAATCTCCTCTACTTCCATCATTGGATTGGAGTGGTCTTATTAGAGGGTTTATGCGATACAAGGATCAAAGTTCACAGAACCGATCACTTCTTGTTTCTAATAACCAAGCCTTGATCCATAACTCTAGCTTACGAGAAGCATGTGTTCATTTCTCATTTGTACATGTAGAGCATATCCCTTCCCTATTGAAATTCCTTAATGAGATTTGTGAGTTATCAAGGTTCAATATGTTGGAAAAATCATTGCAATCTGTTCTACTGCTACATATGGTAGATATGACAAGAATATTCTCTCGGTCTAGAATGGAGAAATTTTTCAGTGTCATATTAGACTTCATCAGTCGTTGATTGATTTTGGAAATACCAGAACATGACAATGAACAGGAAACTGATTCAGATAGCTATTTAAAAATTGTCATTTGGAAGAGCCTTCATAAATTCCTATCAGATATTTTACTCCCCTTATCATAGATTTATCTTCCATATATAGTAAACTGTATGGAAATTTTATTCCGGCTCTTACGTCCAGTGCCTTCTAACATTTCAGAAATGTGCCAAAATGGAAGTAAGTTTTATTCTTCTTAACAGGAGTGGTCACAAGCTTTCAAGTGCCTTATGAATGCTCCAAAAGAGTGGCTTCTATATATTCTCCAGGTTGAAGAAATACTACTGACAGAGTTGAAGTGTAAAAATCCTTTGCAAGTTGTCCAATGTGAAATCGTGTGACCGTGGCATTTTTACATTGTTAGAAAGAATTTGTTGGATATCAGTCCAAACAAAAACTGTCAAAACAAAATTATATCAGTTTAGGGGGAGACAGTTAACAATTGGCAATATGGCAGAAATATAGCAGTCCAAAAAATAAATGAAGAAGGCTTTTTCAGTTGGTTTGAGAGAAGGTACATAGTCAGGGGGAGCTGATTATATTTTTCTCCACTTATGTGAAAAGATAAAACAAAATGATCAAAGTAAAGGGGAGTCATTCAACCCTTTGTCATTGATGTCAAAAGGGGAGAAATGAAGAGTATTGCCACCAATGCCAAAGGGGGAGATTGTTGGCAATATGGAAGATGAATTTGTTGGCATTGATGTCAATCAGGGAATTGCAGATGACATGGTCTATGATGATGAATCTCCAACCAATGAAAAAGATTACGATGGTTATTCTGAAGCAAGTAATGCAAGATGCCAGGGGTTCAATATTAAAATAGAGACAGGATGAGGGAAAAAATCCCTGCAACATATCTCAGTGGAAATATGGAGTGGAAAGAAAAACAACAAATTCTTAATGAGATTTGTTCAAACTATTGTAAATTTAAGATGTTGTATGTGACACCAGAGAAGATTGCAAGAAGCAATAATCTGCTCAGACATCTTGAAAGCTTGCATCGAAGGGATATGCTTACTCAAATTTTAATTGATGAGGCTCATTGTATAAGCCAATGGGGGCATGACTTTTGACCAGATTATCAGGTACTTGGTATCTTCAAGAAAATGTTTCTGAAATTACCTTTATTGGCTCTCACCGCAACTGCAACAACATGTGTAAAGGATCCCATAAAAAAAAAACAGAGAAGAAATTATGTATTTAATTGAAGAAAAGAATGAGGTTGACACATATAAGTTTAAATTTGAGGAAGATGATGACGGTGATGGTTTTTTTGTGCTTGATGGATATCTTTCTGAAGATAAAGGTGTCTCTTTGGATGTCATTGAGTCAGATATGGAAGATGATATGCAAGAGGGTTTACCTTCCTATAGTGTGCCCCAAAATGGTGGCAATAACCAACGACTAGAAATTGAGTCTGAGTGGCATGCATTTGAGAGGCAGCAAAAAGTCCTAGAAAATGCAACAGAACAAGCCTTGCGATCAAACCATGTTTTTGTCATAACGAATCTGCATAATTTTGTTAGATTTTTATCATTCAAGCTAGCATTATGATCTTAGGATCTTTAACTGAGAGAATAACATGCACAACAATAAACACAAGAGACAAGAGACACAAAGAATTTTCCTCAAGGAAACCATAAAGGAGAAAACCCCGCAACTTCCTCAAAGATAGAATCAGCAGCAAAAGTAAAACCCCAAAACATAAAGATGATCTCCTGACAGCAGCAGTCTCTCTCTTGTCCCAACAAATTTTCTCTCTCACTCATGCGCTCCAATGAGTGAGTGTTGGTGTGATAAATAGAGAGGCTCACTCTCTATTTATATTCTTTCGTTCACTTGAAACCCACTCCAACATGTCGGCCTCACTTAACAGTTACTTACTAAAGCCGACATCTCTAGGAGTGTCTAATAACCCTAGTGCCCCACAACTTGTGGGGACTTTGCCTCCTCCGACCAACAAGGAGGGTTATCCTTAACACAATGGTGGGGACTATTTCCCCGACTTACAATGACTCTCCTAGGTTTGACTTCTCTAGGATAGTCTAATAACCCTACGGCCCCACAACTGTGGGGACTTTCACCCTTGACCAATAGGAGGGTTACCCACAATGAATTGACATGACTTTTGTACATTATAGAACCTCTCAATAGGAACATCGGGGCATGACATGACTCAAGTACATTAAAGACACATCCTGGAATAAACATCAAGGTACAACACATAAGATATACGGATGAATACATTCCGAAGTTACAAATACATTAACACTCCCTCTTAACTAGGAAGGTATTCTCTCGACACAATTTATTAGCACTAGTCTTCTTCTCTGGATCATCTTGTCATCTACATCTTCAAGTCATCTTCAACTTCAAGTCATCTTCATCTTCGATCATAACTGGATTTGAATCATCACTCGATTTGGATCATCACTGGGTCATCGTCATATGTGCTATCTCATGATTCTTCTCGTCACAGGAAGTTCTAAAGAGCCATCCCTTTTTCATGCTGGCTGTAGGCCTACCTCCTTGTAGGTCTTCGATAGCCCTTATATCTGACCCTAAGTCAGAATGGCCACCACTCACATCTGACCATGAGAGGAACACATCCAACATCATTTTAGAAAGGCATAGCCCTTACATTCACCAGCATGACAGTACTCAACTACTATCATCTGTGAAAAGGCTCAGCACTCACATTTCACCTTGACTCGTCAGAAAGGCACAACACTCACATCTAACCTTGACTCGTCAGAAAGGCACAGCACTCACATCCACCAACATGACAGTACACAACTACTATCATCTGTGGAAAGGCACAACACTTACATCTGACCTTGACTCGTCAGAAAGGAACTCAGTCCTAGACTGAGGGTTCCTGGTAACTGACCAGGTGCCTCCATTCAAAGAATGGCAGTAGCCCTTATATCTGACTCTAAGTCAGAATGGCCAGCACTCACATCTAACATGGAAGGAACCAATCCTCTCACCATGACAGAATGGCAGTAGCCCTTATATCTGGCCCTAAGTCAGAATGGTCAGCACTCACATCTGACATGGAAGGAAACTAATCCTCTCACCATGATAGAATGGCAACAGCCCTTATATCTGTCTCTAAGTCAGAATGGTCGGCACTCACATCTGACATGGAAGGAACCAATCCTCTCACCATGACAGAATGGCAGTAGCCCTTATATCTGACCCTAAGTTAGAATGGCCAACACTCACATCTGACATGGAAGGAAACTAATCCTCTCACCATGACAGAATGGCAACAGCCCTTATATCTGATCAAGTGGGAACACATCCCTCAATCACATCAGACTGGCCATGCACTCATATCTGATCATTTGAGAATACATCTCACAGTCATATCAAAATGGCCCTCAGTCATAGACTGAGTTTTCCTGGTAACTGACCAGGTACCTCCATTCCAAGAATGGCAATAGCCCTTATATTTGATCATGTAGGAACCAATCCTACAGTCACATCAGAATGGCCAGCACTCATATCTGACATGGAAGGAACCAATCCTCTCACCATGACAGAATGGCTCAGCCCTTACATCTGACCATGGAAGGAACCTAATCCTCTCACCATGACAGAATGGCTCTAGGTCTCATCATTTACCCTTGGAGGGAACCTCGATACGGAGAACACCAAGCTTCTCCCTAAAGTACTCAAACTTCACTTTGGCCATTTCTAGCATAGAATCACATTAGGGTTGATTACGTCCAAGGATGACCTGCAAGCTTCGCTAGGACCGATTACATCCGAGGGCAACCTACAGGTCTGTTTACATATGAGCAACCTATGAGCTTCGCCAGGGCTTATGCTCAGACAACCTATCTCACCGACTATTCTAGAACTCCCTCTTTCGAGAGATCCCGATCTGGATCACATACTAGAGCTTCATTGCTCCTCTCTCCCAAATAGAAAGTGGCAACATCTTTTGCCTCAGCTATACTCAGTACCATGCAGGACTCCATCCTGCCAAACCAAGTGATCACACTTGATCCCATACTGAATTAGCACCTTGAAGTGCTCTTCTTATCAATGGCACTACATGCCCAATACAAATCCACATAACCCTCCAGGTTAATCTTCTAATTTTCCTCATACTTGATCCCATACTTAATTGTACCCTTCAGGTACCTCACAGCATGCTTTGCAACCATCAGGTGAACATTTCTCAATGTGTTCACAGCAAAGAAAATATCTGGTCTCGTATTTGTTAAGTACATCAAGGAACCAATAATATGACGATACATCATAGCATCAATCGTCTCTAGTGAAGCAACACTCAATAGCTTCAGGTTCGATGCCATAGGTGTGGTCATGGCCTTGCAGTCCATCATCCTGAACCTCTTTAGGATCTCTACTGCATACTTCCCTTGTCCACACTTCCATGCGTAGTGCATCATCCCCAAGTCCTTTATCTCAAACTCAGTAGCAAGTCTTCTTCTTGCAAATTTAATGAGTTCCTCTTTTCTATTAGGAACAAGTCATCGACATATAACAGGAGCATCACTGGTCTTCCGCCTTCAACCTTGAAGCAAAGGTTGGAATCCTTTTTACTCTCAGTAAAGCCTAGATTCATTAATAATCTATCCATCCTGTCATACCATGTCGAACCTCAAGATATTCTATAGTCACTCCCTCTGAAGCGGAGCATCATACTCCCTTTGTCTTCCATACTCTATGCACTGAAACATTCTGTACTAGAGTGACAAGTAGCTTCCTATGCTACTATTATTCTATGTATCCATCTAGTGTATAGAATTTCATATTCAAACTGGTAGCAAAGGTTAATATCTTCATCAATCTCATCATGTATGTGTTATCCCATGGGTGTCTTCTGAGCTCATACAAGGCCTTCTTTCATTTATACACATGCTTCTATCTGTCATGTGTCTTAACTTCTGGTTGCTGCAAATGTATCTTTGTAGTTTATGCCTCGTGCTACGAATCTTTCCATGTATCCCATGATGTTTCCATCTACTGCATGATGGAACTAATAACTTCTCTTCAGGTCTCGATACTACATCCTAGACATCATTCTTCTTGAACTGGTCTTCCCTTTCTTCTTGGTTACTTCTTCATGGCTGGAAGGTTCTGCATCAATGATGTCGCTGCATTCGTCATATTATTCTTCATCTTGAACTGTTGTCACTTGTTCTTTGGAACAAGTCTCATCCTTCTTTGATTATGTATGCGATCTTTCCTACAAGTCAAATGCATTTGTATGGTTAGAAACATTTCATAAGGAATATTCATATTGGCAAACTCTTATGCATAAATATATGATCATACAACTATTTTAGCCAATACAACATTCATCCATATCTTATGAAAACTTTTCTAGATGGCTTCCATCTCCACCAGAACAACATTGAGATTGTGCACTAATCCAATATGTCAGCAAAGAGGTTTCATTCTAGATAAGAGGCAATGGAGATTTGTATAGCACCATGAGCTACTTACCCATCACATGCATATTAGTAGTATACTGTCATTAATGCAAACATTCTATCATGCATAATACATTAACTGAATATAAACAAATGCATAACAAAACAATATCATGAAATGACAATTGAATACTTATCTTTATTTGTTTCGTGGGTGGACTCCTTCTTGAGCCTTCAGCTTCATCATCTGCTTCATTCATAATAGCTTCGTTTCTTATTCAAATGCTAAGGTGGATAAGAGGTTCTTTAAGAGTTGAGTTCTTCATATTCTTCATCGCTTGAGGGATATTCTTTGGATGGTGAGAATTTGATCTTCAATTGCTCCCATCTTCTCTTCTCTTATTATGAGTCGAGATTCTTCTTCTTGTGTGTGCTCTTCCCAGAGTCTGCTGAAAGTCATCACTTTCTCCTGGCACACATTCCTTGCATGAATGAATCCCATGATCCTGGGAGGACATTCAAGGTGGCTACCACCACTTCTGCATTCTTTGCTTCTTCTTCTACTGCTACAATTTGTTCTTTGATTTGAGAGACCCTCGTGAAGTATGACTGTATGGTGTTTGCATTTTGGATCTTCACATTCTTTAACTAGTTTCTTAAGTTCATATTCTGATTTATGTTCTTCCCTTCAAATATCTTGGTCAAGGAATCAAACATCTCTTTTGATTTCTTTAGGCAAGACACTTGTGGTACAAGTTGATTCGTGACTGAATCAACAATAATCTTCTTGGCCTTAACCAAGTTCTTCTGGTGTAAGGATTTTAGCCTTATCTCCCTCTGGAACTGGAACCTCTCTACTCATGTAGGTGTCCAATTCATTTTCTTCAGAGAGATCATATACTTCCATAATTGGAAGTTTTTCAACTTCACCAAGATTATCATCAAACTGATGTTATAGATCGCTTTGAAATGAGAACCTCAAATGAAAATAGCAAAGGATTACATCTTACCGATTTGAGGTGTCCATCCTGGTTCCAGAGCTGGCTAATATAGGGTATGTCAGAGAAACCCTAATTTCAAAACTTGGAATCTTCCAGATCTGATTGGATAGAAAGATAGATCTCTTCAAGTTGAGATGTCCAATGTACTCCTTTTCTGAAAACAATGGAGGGAAGCTCCCAGAACAAGAAGCCCTAGTTTTCCAATTTCTTCTGCAGAAATGCCTGATACTGTTTCTATGGTATCTCTAAAATTACTACTCCTCTATGTTTGAAACTTTGCTTTGAGGTAGCCTCACCTATCCCTGTTTCAACACCATAGTTTTCATCAGAATTGGTTTCACCAATTGGGACTTATGATCATTTTCCCAAGGTGACCTGTTACAGGACTATTCAGAATAGCGAAGTTGTATGGACTGCCACATGTCACTGTTTCATCTTCTCGGTCTAAAAAATGGACCACAGAAATTAAAGTATGTGACCTTTTTGGAAATCTTCAGAAATTTCATTTGGACCTTTGTATCCCAAGATATAGCAATTCTCCCCAGGTGTCATGTTTAGGGATGGATCCTGAAAGAGACTGGAACCCTAACTTGGAGGAATTATATCACCTAGAATATAGCGAATCTGAGGCTGAATTTTGGATATAGTCTAAATAAGGATTTTAGCTTCGTCCTATGAAAGTTTCAGCTCCTGAGCATTCTCCAATATCGAGATACAGCGAATCTACCAAAACTTATCAGTTTTAGTATATAGGGTTTTTCCAGCTCAGGGTCAAACTAGGGTTTGACTTTCCCGGAGTTTCCCCCAACCAAAAATCTTGACCCAGGTCTCTAAACTTCGATTTTGATGAGGATATTAATCCTATTCTAGGATCACTCAAAATTCCTTTTCTATAGAAAGCCCTATTTTCCTACGCCAAAGACTAAAAATGATCGGAATTGAATTCCGCTTCGACAGAAAGATGCGCCCTTCAATGGAGAATTAGCCTAGCATAATTTTGCTGATGGATTGTGGAGAGAGATCCAAAAGGTAAGAATGCCTAGATTCTGTAGGTGCACAATGTCTTCTTCTCAGGTTAGCTCTAATACCATGTTATATTTTTATCATTCAAGCTAGCATTATGATCTTAGGATCTTTAACTGAGAGAATAACATGCACAACAATAAACACAAAGAGACAAGAGACACAAATAATTTTCCTCGTGGAAAACATAAAGGAGAAAACCCCGCAACTTCCTCAGAGACAGAATCAACACCAAAAGTAAAACCCGAAACATAAAGATGATATTCTGATAGCAATAGTCTCTCTCTTGTCCCGACAACTTCTCTCTCTCACTCATGCGCTCCAATGAGTGAGTGTGTGTGTGATAAATAGAGAGGCTCACTCTCTATTTATATTCTTTCGTTCACTTGAAACCCACTCCAACATGTCGGCCTCACTTAACAATTACTTACTAGAGCCGACATCTCTAGGAGTGTCTAATAACCCAAGTGCCCCACAACTTGTGGGGACTTTTCCTCCTCCGACCAACAAGGAGGGTTATCCTTAACACAATGGTGGGGACTATTTCCCTGACTTACAATGACTCACTTAGGTTCGACTTCTCTAGGATAGTCTAATAACCCTAGGGCCCCACAACTGTGGGGACTTTAACCCTTGACCAATAGGAGGGTTACCCACAATGACTTGACATGACTTGTTTACATTATAGAACATCCCGATAGGAACATCGGGGCATGACATGACTCAAGTACATTACAGACACATCCCGGAATAAACATTGGGGTACAATACATAAAATATACGGATTAATACATTCCAAAGTTACAAATACATTAACAAATTTGAAAAGTGAACACTGTCCTCCTGAGCTGAGTGCTAGGCATAGACTGGAAAAAATTTGCTTACAAGCTCTTTAGATTCATATTTGCTCGCCATAAATACTTATTGAGCCACCTTCCGAGCGTCCAGTAGAGGTGAGCCTTAAAGAGGACCGGGAGGCTTCTAAACAACAAAAGAAAAACTACTCTGCTCTTCCAGACTCGAACATACCTGAATTGGTTCGTACTATTCAATCCTCTAACCAAGGCATGAATAATATAGTTGAGTCTCTGCTTAATAAATTTCCCAGCATAACAAAGAAGCAATTGAAAAGCAAAATCCATGAAATATCTGATTTTGTATAAAACCGGTGGCAGGTCAAAACAGAGGTCCTCGAAAAATTTAGTATGTTGCCTTCTCCAGTGCAAGCCTCGAAAGTGACAAGCACTCCAATACTAAATTCATTGGAAGTGACAAAGACTTCAACACTAAAATATTCAGAAGTGACTGAGACTCCAACAAGGAAAATAAACGACATTACAACGTACTTCTCAAAGCGATGTTTACCTCCTGAAGCATCTAGAATGAATATGCAGTCTTCTCATGACAATGATTATTCTGAAAATCAAAAGAATATGTTGCCTGCGGTGGTGGAGGAGTGCAAAGTAGACATGCTGTAGTGTAGAATTAAATTATATAGCTCATGTACAAAAAAATTCCCTAATGGGCCATAGGGTGAAGCATCATGCCCCATAGACGGATGAAAAGTTATCAACAGTTATCGCTCTTTATTATCGAGGTTGTGCTTGATTTTGTAAGAAAGAATTTAGTTGATGCATTGAACCTGGAGTAATTGGTTTCCATGTTTCTACTATGAAGGTCACCAACATAACAACTAAATTAAAATAATTTGTTGAATATCATGAAATTGAAAGTCTTATTTTAAAAGGTGTTGGTGAAGTTTAAAATGAGAAGAAGCCAATTGTGGCTATAACTAAAACTAGTTTAAAAGGAGAGGAATTTTTAGTTGAATTAAAAAAGTGAATTAATAAGTCAATAAGTTAATGAAGATACATGTTCCCTTATAAAGTCACGTTGTTTTTGAAAGGTTGTATTATTTCAGAACACACCTGACTATTGGAGAGGTATATATAGTGGAAACATATTCATTCATAAGTGTATCTCAGTGGATTATTTTGTATCTTGGTAGTTATTCTATCCATAGATTTGAACCTAGTGTTCATCTCTAAACAGATTGGAATTTGTTGACAGGTTGAAGCTTTTCAGAGGATTGTATTCCTCATTACATGCTAAGCCATGTATACAAGTTGGGTCTTGTAAGAGAACTGGGTTTCTCCATCTAGCTGGGGCTAGTTAATTATTTATAAAACAGAATTATCTTTTGATATTTTTAGGTTTAATATCTCATGTATATATATATTTATGATTGGAAATGTTATTGACTGTTTAATGTCATTTTTGTTTTGGAAAAGAAGTTTTTTAATAGACACTGATTCACCGCCCCCTCTCAGTGTCTGAGACTTGTTTAACAGGTGTATCTCTGGAATTTCCACTCCTCAAGGTCTGAATTTTTTTTCTAAGGTATTCTCATCTTTCCTCTATCTAACCCCATAGGATATTAGATTCACCAAGTGGAATTTATGTTAAGTTTCCCAAGGTGGCCTTTTTATGGACTGGTTCAGTAAGACGAACTTGTACAGACTTCCACGTGTCACTTTTTCAACTTCAAGTTCTGAAACTCGTTCCAGAGAAACTACAATCTATTTTATTTCTGGAACATTTTACTAAATTCAATTTGTAGCTTCCTAGCCTGATATATCAAAATTTTCCATACGTCACCTGTTTAAAATTGAATTCTAGAAGAGGCCAGAACCCTATTTTGCATGGATCATATCTCATAAAGTAAAACGAATATAAGGTTGAAACTCACATGCAAGGTACATCAAAATTTCATATTTGGCATGTCTGAGTTTCAAACCCTATAACTTTATCAAAATCAATTTGTAGCGAAAATTCCTAGATGACTAGATTTTGCCTTCTAGGGTTTCAAGCACAAAGCCCTAATCTGTAGCAGTTGTAGTTGTTGCAACTATTGTTTTTGTTGCAATGAATTCTTTTAGGATGGCTATGATATCATGTTATAATTTTAATGTTTCCAATATTATTATGTTATATCTTCGAACAATTTGCATTATATCACAATAACATATGCAATAGGATCATTGAAAGAAAAACAATCACAGGAACACAAAATACACAAATATATTCATCTGGGAAACCACAAGGGAGAAAAACCAAAAGCTTCTTTAGCATATATTCTATGAACAATAACAATTCCTTCTAGTGCAATCTAAGAGATAAATTCTCCTTCAGAAAAATTTCTTGAAAATAAGACAAGATAGAAAACCCAAGAATTAGATGTCTTCATAAAGCAGCTACTCTTCTTCTACATAAAACTGGTTCATCTCTCTCTCTAGTGAATTTTCTCCAAGTGAGTGTGTGTACGAATGGGAGGGCCATATCCCCTATTTATACATTTTTTACAAGTGAATTTTTCTTATGGGGATGACTTGTCAACTTCCCTAACTGGGTGGACTTGAATATAATATTGGTTACAATATTTTTCTGGATTCTTCTGGGTCGACCTTGCATGAGGGGTTTACGTTGATTATTTCAAGCTTCTTTACATGCACAATTACAATAATAATATCCCAAAATGGAGTACAATAACAAAACAACAATAATACAAGGAGAATATCTTTTGAAGTTACACAATATTCAATAGAGTTTAGGGGGTTTAGGGGCTAAGGTATTAGGCGTATGTGGTTTATGGATTAGGGGATTTAGGGGTTATGGGATTATGGGGTTATGGTTTAAGGTTTTATGGATTAATGGTTTACGGTTTATGGGTTAATTTCTTAAGGATTAACTTTTAATGGATTACGAGTTAAGGTGTTAGGGATTAGTGGATTGAGGATTAGGGATTAGGGGGTTCAAGGGACAATGGTTGAGGACTTAGGAGTTGAGGAATTTAGGTATTAGTAGGATAAGAGATTAGGGTTAAGGGATTTATGGGTTATAGGTTTAATTTCTTATGGGTTTAGGGGTCATGGGTTAAGGGGTTAGGGTTTAAGGACTTAAGAGATTGGGGCAATAAGTTTTAGGAGGGTAAATTATTAGGGGTTTAAGGCTTATGGGTTAAAGGACTAGGGATTAGGGGTTAAGGGATTAAGGTTCAATGGATAAGGGGTTAGGAGCTTATGGGTTGGGTAGTTTAATTTTAATGGCTTAAGAATTATGGGTTAAGGACATAAATTTTAATGGATTAGGGGTTACGGGGTTAGGGTTTTACAATTTAATGGATTAGGGATTAGGGATTAAGGATTAAGAGAATAAGAGTCAATGGTTTAGGTGTTAGGGGATTCAAGGCTTATGGGTTAAGGCATTAGGGATTAGGGGTTTAGGTATTATGGGTTAAGGAATTAGGGATTAGGGTTTAGGACTTATGGATTAATGGATTAACACATTAGAGGTTTATGGGTTATGGGTTAAGGGGTTTATGGATTATGGGTTAAGGGATTATGGATTAGGGGTTAAGGGATTAAGGGTCGAGGGCTTAGAATTTAAGGTATTATGGGTTTGGTCATTTAAATTTTAATGGCTTATGGATTATTTGTTATGGATTTAAGTTTTGAAGGCGTATGGGTTACGTGTTAGGGGTTTTGTGGTTAAGGTTTCATGGGTTAAGGGACAATTGATTAGGGATTAAAGGATTAAGGGTCAAGTGCGTAAGGGTTAGGGGATTCAGAGTTTGTGGTATTTTATGTGTTAAGCCATTAGGGGTCAAGGGTTTAGGGTTTATGGGTTAAGGGATTGGGGACTAGGGGTTCAGGGCTTATTATTTAATGGATTAGGGATTATGGGATTATGGGATAAAGCTAATTGAGGAAAGGAAGGGTGTTAATGTTTGCATGGAGGGAATTTTAGTTAGGTCCTCCTTGTGAATGTGTCATGTGTTGATCTCAAAGTGTTTAATTGAGCCCCCCATTCACTTCCTTCCACATGATATTGTTTTTCTATTTTTATTAATATCTTAGGCATATGGAAAGTTCAATACAGTTGCATATAATTGTTTTTTGTAGGGTTTCATTAGATCTCTCCTCGACTTCTGAGGTGATATCTCTCATCGGGAAATCTGGTTGTGTTGTAAACCATTCTCTGCAAATATATCTATCACACTCAAAGAATTGTTAGGTTTTTCATCCTCTGTGTTTAGAGGGTTTTACCAGGGTATATCTTGTCTCTTATAATTGATGTATTTATGTGGTTGATTTATTTATGAGATTCATATGTGGCTGATATAAATATTCATATGTGGTTGATTTATGAAATTCATAAGTGCTGAAATTGTTTGATAAAAAATTTAAAGTTCAAACATCTTCGATTTTGCTCAAATATCAACTTGGTTTCAGAGCATAGGGAGTGAAGGAGATTTTTTTTGTGCAAAAAGATACACCTATGTAGATCTTGAAGAGATGAGAAAAATATTTCAGCCATGAAATTGATCTCCATTCGACCATAATACCACCTCGAAAGTACTTCCAAGTTCATCACATGGAAGGAAATAGTATTGAACATTCTTGAAGAGCATGAACTTGATTATTATGTATCCTCGATGGAAAAGGATCCTACCACCAAATAAGGGAAAATAAAATTCAATAAGAATCAAGAAAATGCCAAGCATATCATCTTTTAGTCGGTTAAGGAAAATCCCATGTCCGATATCATTCCATTGAAGACTATAAGAGATTGTTTTGATACACTCACCAATCTTTTCAAGGAGAAGGACATGAGTCAAGAAGAAGGCCTTGAATCAAGAAGAGGGGAGCATCCAATGCAAGGATATGTTAACAAAAGAGGAGAATATTTTCCTCATGGAAAGAATGAAGAAAGGGAGAAATAATTTCACTACAAATAAGATCTTCTATTAAAGTGAATAAAGAAGGACTATGGTATTCTCTGTGAGGGTGCAGAGATCAAGAGGGAGCCCACACAAATCAATAAAAGATAAGTACTTTATATGTTGTTATAAATCAGATCTAAAGGTTTTTTAATATGTTTCATGGCTGGCATGTAGATATCTGTATTCCTAGACTTTGGAATTATGTTGAGCATATACATTGTTTTTTGTCTTTATTGGAATATTGTAGATCTCATGAAGTCCATATTGTGAGACATTATATACGACTGATATAAGTATGATATAGAATTATATAGTACTGATATAAACTTGTATAGGACTGATATAAGGCTTCATAATTTGATTAATGAGATATAAGATATAGTGTTTCGTGATTGTTCATGAATTATGAACACAAGACTTCATAAGCCTTGATGAATACAAGGCTGAAATTTTTATATGAATATGGGGTTGCATTAATATTCAAAAGTATTGATTGTTAAATTATATGAAGCATAGGAAAATCATCCTACATGAATTCAAATGAGAAGAGAATGGTGCATAAGAGAGAGAGAGATAAGAATTTAGCATAGACTAGTCAATTACTCATGGAAAATTTGTACACACATAGAGCCAAAATTGGAATAATATGATTATATTCTTGAATCAATAATTAATATGTAATACAATGGTTACACATATAGGAGAATTTGAATGCCTAATATAGGATTTGAATCTACCAACTTGGACTGACTCTGAAGCTAACTCAATGTGGAAAAATTCACCACTGGAGCTCACTAATGAAACTCCGGATAACTAACTTAGTTTGCAATCAGTTAACTAATGAGTGTAGGTGAGAAAAGGTGCACACACTCCCTTAAATCATGCAATATGTTTCTAGGCTAACTGATTGTGATCTAAATTATGGCAACTAGAGAATAACTGAACATAACTGATTACCTACCAAGGCCAACTAAAGGAGACTGTTGGTGGCACTCATAGTGGGTTCCTTAATTATAGGGATTGGTACCTTGGGCACCTAAGCTCATGCAATCAATAGCAATAAATGGCATATGTCCCCTAGGTATGTCCCTCATGCACTAGTGGAGTGATGAAGGCCTCCTAAGCTTGGAAAATAGACAATTATACTATGTGGTCAAAGGCAAGATTAATAATAATCCCAACACCCCCCCTTAATCCTGAATTTGGACAACCTGGGCCCTAGAAACTAAAACCAAAGGTCACACATATAATCTAAATGAAAATAATAATAATTGCTTAATAAAATCGAGGAAATGGGGAAAACCTCATGGGAACCCCCCCCCCCCTCAAAATAAGTAGTAAAATTAGGATCAATCTTTCATATCAAAAACTTGTGAAAAATGTTTCTACAATACTGCTCCACAGAGATGTAGTTTGCAGAGTGATGGTCCTTGTGTGCACTAGAATCCTAGGACTATGCCTGTGAACCTCTCCAAACTAAATGATTATATCTGGAATAATTTTCTTCTTTGGAAGAAGAGGAATATACTCAACTTGATCAGGAACATAGACAACTACAAGATGGAATATGTCTGGAGGAATTTTCCTCTTTCAAAGAACACAAATCTGCTCAACTCGGGTACACTGATGAGCGAGAAAAGGTTTTTGATACTAGTACATATGGCTCAAGAGTTCCACGAAAAAGTTAAAATGGAATTATTCGTGGATAAATTGATAAAAAAATTGAAAAGAAATTGTTCTAGCCCCCGGTCATCATTGCTATTGTGACATAAATGATTTTCCGTCTTTATAACGAAGAAATTTTTTCTGTATTGCGACAAAGACACATGTTCATCGCTTTAGCAACAGAAATCTAAACACTTGCCAATAAACGAGCATCACAGTAACGATCATTGACTTTTTCTTATTGTTGAAATTTTATCGTTGTGCATTTATTGTTGTAACCAACATGATCATTTATCTATAGATACATGTTCTTAAGACATACTTCATAAAATGTTTTGCTATAGTTGCAACAATTTTTATGTTGATTGTTCGATCTATGATTTCAAGAGTCTGGTACTGGTTTAACACATTGAATTTTTTATCTCCTTTGGTTTCTAGGTTAGTACTTTTAAATTCTTTGCCTCCTTTAATGTGTAGGGTCATACATAAAGTGATTTGACTATTCATTTTATCCTCAATACTAACATATCCAATACCAACATGGCAAGAGATGAATTATTAGGAGGTATTGATTTGAATGCTTCATGATTAGAGTTTATAATTTTGTTAGGGAAGGTACATGAGAAATAATGGGTCTGTCTTAGATTAATGGGTGTTTTAGGTAATACTATATATTCTTATTTAAAATAGATAAAATGGTTATATCATCATGAAATTTATTCAATTTCAAAATCTTTGTAAAATTTTAGTTTGCATTGAGTTTTGTGGTTAGTGGACTAATTATTTTTCAATGAGTAAATATAATGTCATCGGGATTGGTCTCTTAATCATTGTTTGATTAAAAAAAGATGAAGATGAACTAATTAGGGAAACAACATCGTTGCTTTTAAAATGTTTTATTTGTTTAGTTTCTTATTTCTAGAGGGGTAAACTAGCATGTGGTAATATCCTATGTGAAAAGTCGCTTAAGCATTGTGATCCCATGTGCCTGTGAGAAATCATGTTTCCTAACTTGGGAGAACATAACTGTTGGGGGGGGGGGCGTTTTACATTTTATCACTAAATATCAAAAATATAGTGGTTGGTGGTAAGAATAGACCCCTAAACTAACTTATTTCTTAATAATTTGTAAAGGAGGGGTGTTTGTGATATGTAACATGCTGAAGTAAATTCAAGTTGGATTTACTAATTAGATTTGTCACTTTCCATGTTACGTCCTTTAATTTTTTGTCTCCTTTAATATATATACATATACTCTATTTAATTTACTTATGCATTGATTGAGTTGGTTCTTATAGGCTATTGGAATGTCAAATAAATATACTTGGGAAGAAAATAATAAGAGGTATGTTGATTTTAAGGCAGCATTGGAGGCAAAGGGAAATGGAAAGTGTTATTTACCTTGCAATGATTGCAGGGGTTTGCGAACAGGAAGAATTTTAAGAACAAGTGCTGAGAAACATTGTAAGGAGAAGGGGCATGCTGAAGGGGGGTTTGAATATAGTCCCTTGGTAAGATGTTAATCATTACATAATGTACTTCTTGTAATAGTACTGATCATGTATTCACAGAATTTTTATCATTTTAAATATATGTGTTGTATATTATACACTAATGTTATTACATTGTTTTTAATTATAAAGATAATTCCCCCTAAATGTCGATCACCAAAGAGCTATTTGCCACATAATTATAGTAGAAATACTACTTTACAAGGTGTGGAACATGGAGATCATAATATTGAATATCGAGTACTTAATGATCCTAAGGACAAAGATGACATTATTGATACAAATGACAAGGATGAGATAAATATATTGATCAAAGACACATTTTCTCCATTGGATGAGGACAACCTCCATGATATTCATGATGTTCCTCTACTCGAGAAGTCCCAAAAACCTCTTTATAAAGGCTCAACAAAATTCTTCTATCTGCTATATTGTTGGTGGTGAACTTGAAATTTTTGAATGCTTTATCAAACACTTGTTTCACACAACTCCTAAGGTATGTAATGTATTAATTGCATCTTCACATGGTATGAAAAGTTCACTATTTTCCTCTATTTTAGTGTTAATTAATTCATAAATTAGGGATAAGAAATATTTATGATTTATATTGTTTGCATTTCATTTTTTTGTTAATGTTGCATACTATTGGGTGAATTTCTATTACCACCATCAAATAATTTACCACACACATGTCAAGATGTATTCTTGATTATGAAAGAAATTGGAATGGAGTATCAAGCTATTGATGCATGTCCTAATGATCATATTATATATTATGGACAATATGCATCATAAAACAAATGCCCACAATGTGAAATTAGTAGATATCGAATTGATCAAGTAAAAAAAAGGTGTCTCACAAAGTTCTACGTTGTATTCCCATAATTCCATCTTTCCAATGACTATTCAGGTGCCAAAGTATAGCACAGTTTATGGATTACCACACAAAGAATAGAAGTGAAGATGGTGCTCTTTGAATGCCTGGAGATGGCTCTACATTGAATAACATCAAAGAAAAATGGCCAATTTGTAAAGATGAACCTCATAATGTTAGACTTCCATTGGCAACTGATGGTTTCATTCCATTTGGAGAGATTCATCCTACTTACTCAGTGTGGCCTATTTTCATCATAAACAATAACCTTCCTCCTTGGATGTCAATAAAGAGAGAGCACACAATGTTGACAATGACTATTCTAGGTATTTTTTTGAAAGTAATTATATTATTTAATTTCTTTGTTTCATTGATGCATGAGAACACCTTTTGTATATTAGGACACATAACTAAATAGAATCGTATGTTGAATAAATTAGGTAAGTACCAAGTTAAATATATGAAGGTATATATTGAGCCTCTTATTGATGAGTTATTGAAGTTATGGGCTGACATAACCATGTATGACATCTCTAGACCAATAGGGAAAAAACAATTTCAGTTCCATGGAATACTTGCATGGACAATTCATGACACTCTTGGGTTCACACATTTTTGCGGTATGTAAAATTCTATTGCACTTTAAATTAATATGTTTTTACGGTAAATATCATGCATTTTTTATTTAAATTAATAATATTTTGATGCTTATATAACATTAATACATATATCTTGCAGTTCTCCAAACAAAGGGAAAATTTGCATGCCCATTCTGTGGTCCTAAGATAAAATCTCATTGTTCAAGAAGTTTAGGAAAGGAGGTGTTTGATGAGTACAAGAACTTCCTTCCTAACAACCATAGGTATCGAACTATCGAGAAAACAAAATTCAATGGCAAAGAAGATAATGGGAAGAAACCATGAAGAATGACACCTCACCTATGGAAGTTGGAATATAATAGACATCGCCATGGTATGAAAATTGTATATGTAGCATATAAATATGTAATATTATGAATATTATGAATTTTATATTTCTCTACCATGGGTGTGACATGTCTTCATTTATGTTTATTATTGAATGTCATGAATGCATGAATGGGATTCCATGAGGAATCAAGAGTTATCCTATACAATTCAGTAGGTTTGCTTACTACAAGCACCTACAAATAGCTCATTTGTTTGATACAATGCATATCCGGAAGGATGTAATAGAAATGATATGGTGAATCTTAGATGGAAGGACTGACAAAGATAAAATTGAGAAAAATTGTAGTGACATTGTAGAAGCCAATCACGCATTGCAAAGTGTAATTAATTCAAATGTCATAGAGGGGGGCCAAAATATTACTCTTCCATGGTTATTGATAGAGCAATAAAGAAATGATATAAAATAGGTCATACAAAAAATAAGGTTTCCGATAGGGTTTTCGTCGAACATACAAAATATCATTAGAGGAAATTTGGGGTCTAAAATGGGCCTTATAAGAAAACGTGCCAAAATAATTTTTTGTGAGTTGGAATTCAAGAACCAATAGAATTTCAA
>LPNX010185494.1:482712-556199 GCA_001517045.1 Pseudotsuga menziesii
ACGAAAAAAAAGGTGATTTTGGTGGTGTTAAAACTAATGACTCGCATACATTCATTAGGGTAATTATTTATGTCTATAATTTCCATTTAGTACATCTTTTTAGTAATTGTTGTCTCTTATTTGGAAATAAGTAATGATTTGCTTTTTGTTACAGTACGTTCTACATCTATCTCTTCCAAATAGCTTTGACGACAACATAAAACAAGTTATATATGATCTTGGTAAATACATGAGGTAAGTAACAATTTATATGCATGAAAATTTGTGTTCACTTTGTTGCATAGCTTATGACATATTGTATTTTATAGCTTGGAACTTAATTATATATGCCTCAATTTTGTTGATCGTTGTTATTTTCTTGCATCATTTGTTGGTGGATTTCATCTAAATAAATCCATAAAGAAAATATTAGGTATTGGAAGAGAGAATTTCCTCATCTAATATATGAAATGGAGAAGTATTTACCTCCAGGATTTTTCATTGCACAAGAACACTATCTCATACACCAAGTTGAGGAGATTGAATTGTGTGGACCTGTACACATAAGATCAATGTGGATGGTGGAAAGGAATTTGAAGTTATTGAAGGATTTTTTTATAAAAAGAGCACGTCCTTAGGGTTGTATTGTGCAGGTATATATGGTATATCAATCCATTGTGTACATTAGTAAATATCTTCCAAATTTAGCAAAAAATATCAATCTGCCTCGCATTTGGGATGTCAAATCCATCAACAAATTTGAAGGGGAGGTCCTGTTCGATAAAGGTAGAACAAGGAAAGTGAAAGGTAACTAGATGGTTTATATTTAATTTATTATACAATATCTATTTTCTCTCTGACTACGTTTTTCATAGAGTTTCCACTTTCTTGATCTCCTCCCTTGGAAAGTTGGCTTGCCAATTGTGCCTGACATGGAAGCTCGATTCCACATGTTATTTGCACATTAATTAATTAATGGAAGTAATTAAAATCAAGTACATGACTTAATAATAATTATTTATAAAAAATTCCTTAGGCTAATTAATTAATGCATCATAAATAATATTTGGACAAAATTCCCTAGGTGAGGTAATTAATGCATTCATCTTTGACCCCCCAATGTGTTGATCATGGTCAACTATTTTATGTCCAAAAATATGGGGAAATGACAAAGAAGAAGGCTTGTACAAATTGAATGGAAGGCATGAACAAGAATTGGTTCATGACTCAATAGAACCAAGTGAACTATGGCACCGAAGGCACCGAAGGCTTGCACATATGCACTACAAGACATTTCCGATTGCAAGCAAAGCAGTTTCAATACTTCCAGGAATCCGGGCATAGCATGAAGGTGTTTGCAAAGGACGTGAACAAGGAAAGAATGAAAAGAAGACATTTTCGAGCAGTGAAAGAAAAGAAAAAGGAATACAAGTTGAGATAGTACTCTCAGATGTATGTGTACCCATGTCACCCAGCTCACTAACAAGGTATTTGTACTATGTTTCCTTTAGAGACAATTTCTCACGTAAGACTTGGATATATTTCTTGGAAGGGAAAAATGAATTATTCAGTAAGTTCAAGGAATTCAAGGCCTTGGTCAAAAAACACACTAAGAGGAATATCAAGACTCTGTGATTAGACAATGGTAGATATTTCACCTCAGAATAATTCAAGGAACTCTATAGATAATATGGGATTAAGAGGGATTTGAGCACTCCATACAATCCTCAATAGAATGGTGTTATGGAACAAAAGAATAGTTCTATAATGGAAGCAGTGAAATAAATGCTACATGATCAGGATCTTTGAATGCACCTTTGGTAAGAAATAGAAAGGATATATTTTTATGTACAAAATTGAACTCCTCATCGAGTACTCGACAACAAGAATCCTAAAGAGGCTTTCTCAGAAGAAAAACCATAAGTCATCCTTATCATAATATTTGGTTTCCTAGTGTACATACACATCCCAAAGGAGAAGAGGACCAAGATCGATCCTTCTTGGATGAAGGGGATATTCGTAGGATACAATGACGCTTCAAAGGCCCAATGAATATACTTCGTTGGATTCAAGAAGATTGACATCAACAGAGACGTAACATTTGATGAAGAATCAAAATAATCCAGATCCAAAAAACTACCTATTGAAGAGGTCAAGGAACCTAAAGGAACTAAAGTCTAAGATATGAAAATGGAAGAATCAATTTTAGAAGACCATGAAGATCATGACATGGAAAAACCACAAGAACCTATAGAGACACTTCACGATAAGAGCTCCCACAAGAGAAAAACATCATGGGCGTGGGAGATAATGCAATATGCAGAAAGGTATGGTGCTCCATATGGGATGCATAGAGAAAGGAAAAGACCAAAACCTTACAACAGTATTTGGCCATGCTATGTGACATCATTGACAAAGAACCTTCCAGCTATGAAGAGGCTATAGAAAAGAAAGAATGGAAGATTCCATGATCAAGGAGTACGAGTCGATTATGAAGAATGATGTATGGGAGATAGTTCTGAGACTAGAAGGGAAGGTTGTCATGAATTTGAAGTGGATCTACTAGATCAATCATGCTACAGATGGTAGCATTGAGAAACACAAGGCAAGATTCATGGCCCATGGCTTCTCACAAAAAGAAGGCATAGACTACAAGGATACATTTACACCCATAGCGAGATACACTTCCATCATATCTATACATGCATTGGTTTCAGTTTTGAAATGGAAGATACACCAGATGGACGTCAAGACAACATTCTTGAATGGTGTAGTCGAAGAGGAAGTGTACGTAGAGAAGCCACAGTCGAAGACACAGGTTTTCTTGGTGACGTAAAATTCTGGGCACGCTCCCATGTTATAATAACGCAGGTGGTTTGGGATATGCATCTAGGATGTGCTCCACATGATTTGTATCTGATAATGAGATGCTATGGATATAATGGGATGAGGGTAGGAGATGCAGGTGATTGCATTGGAAATGTAATTAATTGTCCTCGTTTGTACCTACGCGATGGCTTGCTCGTGGATATGATGAAGAACTAGATGAGGACTAGGCCTACACCTAGCATGAAACAAGGTTGTATTTGTAAAAAAATCCAATGATAGATAACACTATTTAATGATTGATAAGATGAGGACTATGGAAACAGCTACGATGATGACTTGAAAAGATGTGTTGATGATGGTGGTGAGAAAGAATACCTTCCTAGTTAAGAGGGAGTGTTCTTGTATTTGAGACTTTAGAAGATATTCTGATGTATATTATCATTGTATGTTGTTGTACCCCCATCAAATATGTGTTTCCCTCCTTTCAGGATGCCATTATTGTGTATGATCCTTGAGGTACAACCTCTGTTGTAATACGGGTCAATAGTCCCCAGTATAATATAATGTAATGTACTTTATGTAGAATTCATCCTTGTTAGGGTTATAGGTCATCCCAATCAAGTTAGAAGGTCATTCACTTGAAGGGTATAAATAGGGAGGAGCCCTCCCTCATTTAGACACACACTCACTCAGTCAAGATCACATGAGGAGAGAGAGAAGGACAAGGAGGAGAGAGAGAAATTTGTAGGAGACTTGTTATTATTTGGGTTTTCCATCTTGTGATATTGTCTTAGTGACAGAACTATTCTGACAAAGTTTGCAGGGTTTCTCCTCTATGGTTTCCCCAAGGAAAATCTTTGTATCTTGTGTATCTGCTCTATATTGTGTGTCTTGTTGTGCTTGTTATTCTTTTAGATAAAGATCCTAATTAAATTGAATTATATTAGAAAAAATAATATGGCATCAGATCCTCTCTGAAAGAAGGCACTATGCAGTAGTGGAAACTAGGGCTTCCTAGTTCTAGTTCATCTCTCCACTTATCATCAAGAAAAGAGGGCTAGACTAACTCTCCCTAGAAGGGCACTTTTTTTGGTGGAAGCATAATCGAATTTGAAGTTTCATTTTTACCCTGACACTTGTCCCGAGAGGCTTCCCACCTTAATATTCAAAGAAGGACCTTGTTGAGCAAGTCACCTCAATGAGGCACATCTTTCTATCTAGTCAAAAATCCAAAACTCCAAGTTTGGAAAATCAGGGTTTCTCTAACAAACCATAGGCCAACCAACTCAAGAACCCGGTAAGACACCTCAAATCGGTAAGATCTAAATATTTGTTATTTCCATTTCAGGTTCTCATTTAAAAATGAATCATCATACTCGGCTTGAGGACAAGGTTGGAGGATTTGATCCTTGAAGAAAATGATTTGGATCGGTATACCAGTGAGGAATTTCCAAAGCTACAGGGAGATGAGGCTAAGGATACTCATAAGAAGAAATTGGTTAATGACAAGAGAATCATTGCAGATTTTTTTAAGGATCATATCATCCCCCATGTGTCATCCTTGAATACACCAAAGGAAGTGTTTGATGCTTTGATGAAGATGTTCGAAGGAAAGAACATCAATTGGAAGATGACATTGAGGAAACGGTTGAAGAATGTGAAGATACATAAATCAGATACTATACATTCCTACTTCACAAGGGTTGATCAAATAAAGGAACAAATTGAAGCAGTCAAAGAGAATGTAGAATAAGGAGAGATTATGATGACCACCTTGAATGGCCTCCCAAGATCATGGGATTCATCCATTCAATGAATCTGTGCAAGAAGGAATTTGATAACTTTCAGCAGACTCCAAGAAGAATGCAAACAAGAAGAATATCGAATCATAAAAAGAGAAGAGAATATCATAGAAACTGAATATTAAGCTCCCACAGCTCACATCAGAAGAAACTATAGAAAGAAGGAGAACCACCATCACAACAAAAGGAAGTACCATCATCATAAAAGACCAAAGGAGTTCATAAAATATCATTCCAACATTCGATGCTACACTTGTGATGAGAAGGGACACTAATCTAGAGATTGTCCCAGGAACAAGGACTCCTTAAACAATAAAAGACATCATGTTCACTTCGCTGAAGACAATGAACCAACAAATAGAATATTTGGGAAAGAAAAAGATAATTCAAATGAAGAATATGTTCTAATCTCAGCACTCACGGGCACTATCTCACATGGAAGAAATGATTGTCTTGTGGATAATGGGGCATCTAAACATATAATAGGATACAAAGAATAATTATTTAATATGTATGAGCATGAGTCACCTCACAAGGTGAAAATTGGGGATGATTATTAATACCCCATAAAGGGAAGCGGAGAAGCTTCATACAAGCTACAATCCAGGAAAACTTTGAAGATGAAATATGTGTTATAGGTTCTAGGATGAATATGTTCTAATCTCAACACTCACAGGCACTATCTCACATGGAAGCAATGATTTTCTTGTGGATGGTGGGGCATCTAAACATATAATAGGATACAAAGAATCATTATTTAATATGTATGAGCATGAGTCACCTCACAAGGTGAAAATTAGGGATGATTATCAATACCCCATAAAGGGAAGCGAAGAAGGTTCATACAAGCTACAATCTAGGAAAAATTTGAAGATGAAATATGTGTTATAGGTTCTAGGATTGAATAAGAATATTCTCTCCATATTTGCACTATATTCAAAGGGAATGAGAGTTTCATTTGTTGATGTCCAAGTCCTAAAGTGGCCTAAAGGAAATACAATCGATGAGGAAACAATAATTGGAGAGTAATACAAAGGCTTTTACAAAATGAAGGGACTTCCTAAACAAGCATTGGTTCATGAATCAATAGAACCAAGTGAACTATGGCGTCGAAGCCTTGCACATGTGAACTACAGGGAACTAACAATTGCGAGCAAAGCAGTTTCAGGACTTCTAGAAATCTAGGCAAATCATGAAGATGTTTGCAAAGGATGTGTGCAAGGAAAGAATGCAAAGAAGAAATTTTCCAGTAGTGAAAGCAAATAAAAATGAATACTGGAGATAGTACACTCAGATGTATGCGGGCCCATGTCACCCAGATCACTAATAGGGTATGTGTACTATGTTTCCTTTCTAGAGGATTTCTCATGTAAGACTTGGAAATATTTATTGAAAGGGAAAACTGAAGTATTCAATAAGTTCAAGGAATTCAAAGACTTGGTTGAAAAAAACACTAAGAGAAAGATCAAGACTCCACGGTCAGACAATTACGGAGATTTTGCCTCATAAGAATTCAAGAAAATCTGCAAAGAATATGAGATTAAGAGGGATTTGAGAACTCCATACAATCCTCAAAAGAACGGTGTTGCAGAATGAAATATTGGAGCTATAATGGAAGCAGTGAAATCAATGCTACATGACCAGGATCCTCTGATGCACCTTTGGGCAGAAGTAGCAAGGATAGTTGTGCTTGTATAGAACTGTACTCCTCATCGAATATTACTCAACAACAAGACTCCTGCAAAGGCTTTCTCATGAGAGAAACCAAAAGTCACCCATCTCATAATATTTGGATTCTCATTGTACATATACATCCAAAAGGAGAATAGGACCAAGCTTGATATTTCTGGGAGGAAGGGAATATTCATAGGATATAGTGATACTTTAAAGGTATACCGAATATAATTCCCCAGATTGAAGAAGAACGACATCAGTAGAGACATAACATTTGATGAAGACTCGAGATACTCCAGATCCAGAGGTCTAGGAACCTGAAGGAACTAGAGCCCAAGATACGACAATGGAAGAAGCAATTCCAGAAGACCATGAAGATCACGACATGGCAGAACCACAAGAACCTATAGAGACACCTCATGAGGAGAACCCCCACAAGAGAAAACTAGTATGGGCATGGGAGCTAATAAAAGATGCAGAAAGGTATGGTGCTCCATATGGGATGCATAGAGAAAGTAAAATACGAAAACATTACAAAAACTATGTGTCCCTTCTATGTGACATCATTGAAAAAGAACCTTCCAACTACGAATAGGTTGTAGTAAATAAAGAATGGAAGGATGCCATGATCGAGGAGTACCAATTGACTATGAAGAATTATGTATGGGAGATAGTTCCTAGACCGGAAGCGAATTCTTTCATGACTTCAAATTGGATCTAAAAGATCAAGTATGTTGCAGATGGTAGCATTGAGAAACACAAGGCAACATTCATTGCATGTGGCTTATCATAGAAGGAAGGCATAGACTACGGCGAGACATTTACACACATAGCGAGATACACTTCCATCATATCTATACTTGCATTGGCTACAGTAATGAAATGGAAGATACACCAAATGGGCATCAAGATAGAATTCTTTAATGGTGTATTCGAAGAGGATGTTTACGTAGAGAAGCCACTGGGATTCGAGACACAAGTAGACTCATATGTGCAAATTGAATAAAAACTTGTATGGATTGAAACAAGAACCCAGGACATGGTCCAATAGAATGGATAATTTCCTAATTAGTTTAGGATTTACTAAGACTAAATCGGATTCCAACCTTTACTTCAATGTTGAAGCAGAAGACCGGTGATGCTCCTACTATATGTTGATGACATGTTTCTGATGGGAGAGGACGAAGTCATTATAGATGAAAAGAGGAATATTTCCACTGAATTCAAGATGAAAGACCTAGTGATGATGCACTACTTCTTAGGAATGGAGGTGTGGAAGAGTGAGGATGGGATTTTCCTTGGTCAAGGAAAATATGCAGTGGATATTCTTAAGAGATTTAGAATGTTGGACTCCAAGGAAATAGCCACACCTATGGCATAGAACTTGAAGTTTTTTTGTGATGCTTCATCACAGCCGGTTGATACCACAATGTATCATCAAATGATTGGTTGATTGATGTACCGAACATATGCTTTGATGTGAACACCCTGAGCCAGTTCCTAAAGGATCCAAGACATGTTCACATGGTTGTCGAAAAGCATGTATTGAGGTACCTAAAGTGTATAGTCCAGTGTGGGCTCAATTATGATGTAAATCAGAAGATTAAATTGCATGGTTATGTTGATTCAGATTGGGTAGGTAGCACCACTAATAGGAATATCAATTGGGTTGTTGCTTCAGTTTTGGATCCGGCATGATCTCTTGGTTTAGCAAGAAGGAGTCCTGTGTGGAACTGGGTACATTCTAGGTAGAGTATGTTGCATATTTCTTAGCTATTTGTGAAGAAGTATGTATGTGGAAGCTAATTTCTGAATTGTTTGATCTCAAGTTAGAGGTGACTTATATCTTTTGTGACAACCAAATTTGTGTAAAATTGTCGAAGAACCCAGAATTTCATGACAAGTTGAAGCACATAGAGATCAAGTACCACTATATCATGGATATGGTGTAGAGAGGAGAATTGAAGCTCAAGTACGTGGAAATGCATGAGAAGATAGCTAATGTATTGACCAAGCCTCTAGCTAGAATGAATTTTGAGTACTTCAAAGAAATACTTGGTGTGATCCAGAACAAGGCCCCTAGAAAGAGGGAGTGACATGTTCTATCATGGTCAGAGCTACAGGGTATCTTGGTGACACAATAAGCCCTGGTGTGCTCCTATGCTAGAGATGACGAGATACCAAAAGACATAAATGCATGAGAAAGTAGATACCTTGTCCTTGAATGTAAAAGATCTTGGCGTGATATTCGGGTTGTTCGAACGTAATCAGTCTTGTGGGTTGTACTTGAATGTAAAATATCCTAGCATAGTATGTAGGTTGTTCGGACATAATCAGTCCTGGTATGGGTTATCCTTATGTAAAATATCTTGGCATGGTACGTAGGTTTTTCATACATAATAAGTCTTGTAGGTTGTCCTGGAACGTAAAACATCCTGGCATGGTACACCGGTTGTTTGGATGTAATAAGCCATGGAAGATTAGCTTTGGATGGAAAAGATCATGGCATGGTACGTAGGTTTTCCTTAGATATAATAAGTCCTTCAAGTTGTCGTATAACATAAATTATCATGGAATGGTACATAGGTTGTTCAGACGTAATCATCCCTTATGTGTGTTCCCATGTTGGAGATGATCGGTCATAAAGCACTTGGTGTGTTCCCAAGAGATTCTCACATAGTGGAAGATGCAGGTTGTCTTGGTGACATAAAATTCCTAGCAGGTTCCTATGTTGGTAGAACATCGGCTGACTATAGAGAGAGGTAATGGACTTGGTGTGCTCCTAGGAAATTATCGAATAGTGGAAGACGCAAGTTGTCTTGGTGACATAAAAGTTCTGGTGTGATCCTATGTTGGTAGAACACATGTGGTCTATGATATGCAGATGGGTTGTGCTCTGTGCACTCTGTATATGATTATGAGATGTTCTAGATACATTGATATTATTGTAGAAGATGCAGGTGATTTTATTGGCAATGTAATAAATGGTCCTAGGTTGTACCTATGCGATGGCTTACTAGTGGATATGATGAAGAACTATATGAGGACTAGGAATACACCTAGCATGAAACAGGGATGGGTCTATATAAATTTCCAATAACAGATAGCACTATTTAATGATAAAAAATATGAGGACTATGGAAGCAACTACGATGATGACTCAGTGATGATGACTTCACCAAATGTGTTGATGATTGTGGCGAGAGAGAATACCTTATTAGTTAATAGGGAGTGTTGTTGTATTTGTAACTTTGGTAGATATTCTAATGTATATTGTCATTGTATGTTGTTTTACCCCCATCGTAGATGTGTTTCCCTCCTTTCGGGATGTCATTATTGTGTATGTTCCTTAAGGTACAACATTTATTTTAAGTCGAGGAAATAGTCCCTGGTATAATATAATTTAATGTACTTTCAAATTCTATCTAGGAGAAGTCAGTCGTATTAGGGTTAGAGGTCATCCTAGTCAAGTTAGAAGGTCATCCAATTGAACGGTATAAATAGGGAAGTTACCTCCCTCATTTAGACACACACTCACTCACTCAAGTTCGCATGAGAAGAGAGATAAGGACAATGAGGAGAGAAAGAGAGAGAGTTGCAGAAGACTTCTTATTATTGGATTTTTCCATCTTGTGATATTGTCTTAGTGACGAAACTATTTTGAGGAAGATTGAGGAGTTTTCTCCTTTATGGTTCCCCCGAGGAAAATATGTGTGTCTTGTGTATCTGCTCTATCATGTGTATCTTCAATGTGCTTGTTATTATTTTAGATAAAGACCCTAATCAAGTTGAATTAGATTAGAAAAAATAACAAGTGTGTTATGTGGGAGAAGGTTTTACTACATTAACCCCAGCATGAGGCATAGGGGAAGATCCAGGTGCACCAGGAAATGGGAAAAACACATAGTAAATGGGTTGTAGGAGTTATGGGTTAGGGGCTCCATATGATCTGGATGGAGGATCTAGTGATGTCGCTTGAGTTGGTGGCACAATATGTGCCTGAATAGAATTAAGATAAGCAATATTGTAAGGTCCATAATATAGTTTCCCAAATGGAGGAATTGGAGAAGCTATGGTAGGCACTACTGCAGGAGGTGTTGGAATGTAATTCTATGCCACATTTTGTGGCATAGAATTTGATGGTTGGGGAGCATTTCCCTGATGAAAATAGTCCCAATAATCTTGCTAAAAAATACAATGTTCCGGGAGGAATTGGGTTCAAAGAAGTATGTTTAGGGCCCATCTCACAGGATGCTATGAAAATATCCAGATTATCCATAAATCAAATCAAAATGTTGGTCCTTGAGGATGGCCTCCTCTTCCATTTTGGGTAATGTGGTTGCCACATCCTTTGTGATCATTTATTGGAGTAATTTAAGGAACCAATCCAACAATAATTGAGGTTGTATCTCTATCTTTCACAAGGTCCTACATCTATGACATTCATGGGTGTGGTTTGTGATGTAAATTGAGGTACTTTGCCTAAATTTTGTGAGAAGTTTGAGTCCTAAATCATGGGGTATGTGTAATTTAAAATATGTGAGGAACATAGTGTACTCAAAGGTGTAGTAACTACTATAAGGTATTTTGATGTACCATTTGGTTTTCGTACCTGTAATTGTTCTCTGAAAAAGTAGAAGATGAATGGTTTCCTTGACACTGTTGTTTGATGAGCACCAATGGTGGAATGACATAACATGGTGAATCAATTCATCTCCCTATTTCCCCTCAAATTTTGGAATATCTAAGGGAAGGTTAGAGGGAATTTATGGCTAAGTGACATCATGAAGAATGGGATCACTAATCAACTTGGATAGCTTGGGGATATTTAGGCTCATCAGGAATGGAAGGTTTGATGCCGCCATTTTTTTTCTGTGTTTCCTCCTCGTGGAGGTGTACATGATAGTTTTTTCCCTCCAAGAGGTGGAGGTGAATATGGAAATGTATTTCTTCCAAGAGGTGGAGGTGGTGGGGTGGTACTTCCTCCAAAAGGTAGAGATGGAGAACTACTTCTTAGAAAAGATGGAGAGGGTGGGAGACTTGTATATCCTCCAAGAGGTGGAGGAATAGGTGAGTTAATCAAGGTATACCTAAGAAAATTTGACCCCAACAAGGTTTCCCAAGTATGCCACCAGCCATATGATATCCCTTGTGATCTATGGGGAGAATGCAAGAGCACCTTTTGGAGAGGTAAGAGGCCTTGCAATATGAGAGACTTCCTCATACTTATTTTATTTTCAATGATGGTGTTTATGTGATTAAACGAGAGTGATAATGAAGGTATTTAAACACAACTGAACATATGCAAAAATATGACAACCACAACAGATGCAATATGGTGCAAGGGAGGGATATGTGTTATGTATTTGTGTAAATGACCTCAAAGGTTGGTTCTTTTCAATTACATTTAGATTATATTTTAAATTAAAAGAAAGAATATGTAAATTACCTATATGTTGTAATTTCCTTCCACTCAAATAGCCATTGTTCCTTCAAATAGATCTCTTTGTCGGTAGTGATGAAATCCCCCATAAACAACTATTGAAGGTATGAAAGAGTAATTTATAATAAAGGGATGTTGGGGATATGTTCTAAAGGCACTGGAAACATTTACAACATCTAATGAGATCTGAATTGGGTGAAAATACATCCCACAAATGTGGCTCGGTGATATCCTTAGTTTTGGCCACTAAGATACCTTCATCAAGTAAGGAATAAGTTTTTCGTCCTCAAACGGTAACTAGGAAAAAACGGTCTCAATCCCTCCATATTTTACTAAGGAATAAGTTTCCTTAGTAAAATGCCCACCATATTTTGTAGGAAACTGGTAAAAATAATCTAAGGCCATTAGGATGTATCTTGTTGATGTGTGTGTCTGACCATGGTCTTATTTCTCCTCTCCATATTTTGTAGGAAACTGATAAAAATAATCTGAGACCATTAGGATGTATCTTGTTGATGTGTGTGTCTGACCATGGTCTTATTTGTCCTAAAAGGTGCTTGAAGACAAAGCTATAGGTCTTCCAAAATAGGGTTTTAGGTTGCTTTGCACTAGTTCATGAAAAGGCATAAATGAAGAGATGCATTGGTGAAAAGGCTTTAATGAAGGGACACAATGATGAAAAGACATAATGGTTAAAATACATGAATGAAGAAGTATTTAAACAAGATTTTGAAGTGGAAGAAAGATGTATCAGCTATCCAGATCAATGTAACAACAAGCAAAGACAGAGACCATTGAAGTGAAGAATAATCAGTAACACAATTGAAGAAAAAGATCAAATTAGGGAGGTAGGGTGGTGCTAGGGAAAGTTGCAAGCATGCATGGAGGTTTTAGCATCCTTCCAGTAGTGTTTAGAGTACAGGGGTGTTGTAGCATCTTTATCTGTTGGTGTAGGTATAAAAATCCAGTGTGTCGGTGCATCCTTGTCTGTTGGAGTAGGTAGAAAACAGAGTGTCGGTGCATCCTTTTTGTAGTAGTAGAAAAGCAATTTTGTAAAAATCATCTTATTAATGAGTTTGATTTTTTGGTTTTCTCTTTGATGTTTCCACGATAAAATTTTGTGTCCTAACTTGTTTGATTCATTGTTTATCTTATACTAATTGTTTTAATAAAGTGAAAAAAAGACAATATTGATTCAACCCCCCTCTCATTATTGCTGGATAAACCAACAATTTGTTGATAACAATATTTGATAAGTGCCCTAAAATTCAACAAACACTAATGTTCCAAAAAATGTATAAGATTATTGGGCATTATTTAGATGCCTATCCCAACTAATCTTAAACTAACTCAATATTGTTTTGTAAGATCTTGTAGAGGATTTTGGTTGGTTGAGAATCACAATTTGATGTTGATTTTATGATGGTCCAAATTTGATTTGAGTGCAATAAAGGTATTTCAAACTTCCTTATCATTATGACTGACCCAGATCATTCATGTGTCCAAGTTGAAAAGCATACTATATCCAAAAGAGTCTTTAGGTCTCTTAGTGTGTGCTCAAGTGGGGATCACACATGTTTTTTGAAATAAAATATAGAAGTAATATTTGTAACTAACTAAATATCATAATAAGAAAATACATATGAACATTTATGGTTCTTTACTGCACTTAATTAAACTCTAAGTTTGAAAATAACAACTACTACAGGCTTAATGAAATAAATGTGCAAAGGAGGTATTGCAAACCTTTCAGTCTTTTTCTAATTTTCCAAGATCACTAAGAGTGCAAGGCAAAAATAATACTTGGGGGAAGAGTAGTATTTAGGTCCCTTATTTGTGTGAATGAATGAGCTAATTTTCCCTGTTATCCTTGCATCCAAGGATAAGGATCCATAGTTATTTAAAGGTGTATAAACCTTGGTGAATCTTACCAATTCTTAAAGTGTCAACTATAAAATATTTGGCAATGTTTTTTATAAAAATATTTCAAATTATAAGGATTTTATAGAGTTTATATAATTATATGGTGATTTTTAGAGTAAAAAAAAAAAATCCCCATCAAAATTGGGCAAAACGGGGCTTCAAAAATGCAAAATTTGAGTTTTTTTTTTNGTAGACCAAGCACTCACAAGCTAAAGAAAATTCAACAAATATAAACTAAACTAAAACGATGAGGGGAGAAACTCTTTCTTCTTAAAGGAATAAAGCAAGAGAGATTTTACATGAAAAATTATGGTAATAAGTGGATTGAAATGTGAGATTTCAATGCAATTCTTGTAGCATAAATTTTATCTCAATTTTCTCCTATATAATGCATGCCCATGGTTTCCTTTTATAAGCCAAATGGAGGCCAAGAAACATCTAAAACCCAATTTGAAAGCCCTTGCTATTGAACTTGTTATTCAAGTACAAGAAGGGGGATATTGAATGCTACCAACCATGTGAAGAGTCTAGTTCATATTTTTGGAGCTAAGGGGTTCGCTGTGAACCTTGAATTCACCGTGGAAAGGAAGTGGTATTGCTATTTTGATAGTCGTGAGAATTTCGAAGGAAAATTCATGCAGGTACATGGTTGTTGCTAAACAAAGAGTCACACTAATAGCACAAATATCTAGTTCCAATAGTTGTGTGGTTGTCCGTACAAACTGCCTTTGTCATTCTAGGGCTCAATTTCTATTGTGGAACCGATGAGGGTGTCTTTGGTGAGCTTCATGTTGTATGTTGATGATGTATTTCTGCAATATTAGCCAAAATGTCACATGTGTGTGAAATTTAAGCATTAAAAAAGGCTCATCAAGGTTAGGTATTATAAGGTTTATTAGTAATAGGGGTTATGGATTGATGTTACAAATGTTGGTTATATGGTTTTGATTTTATAAGGGGTATATGGGCTAGGTATAATATATATTAAGTGTTATAAGTATAAAATTTTAATATTTATATTGGTTAAATATTAGATGTGACATGGGTTATGAATTTTAGTGCTTAAGGGTTAGGATTTATGAAAATAAGGGGATGTAGAGGTTATGTGTGGTATATATTTAGGGTTAGGGTTGATAGAAATTAAAGTGGTTTGAATATATATAAATATATATATATATAGTAAATTGTATGAGTTAGTATCTAGGGGTAATAAAGGTTATTGGTTATAGGGTCTAGGAATACGGGTTATGGAGGTTAGGTGTTATGGGGATTTATATTGTGGGGTTATATGGTTTATAAATGTAGGGATTAATATATACTTTAGTATTTATGGGTAATAAGAGATATTATGTATTTTAATGTTATTTATTATGGATATTTTAGGGTTAAATATCATCTTTCTGTTAATCTAACTTTATTTAATAGAATCAAACCAAAATTTTAATCGTTGTGTGCGATCCTAATCTTGGCTTAAATATGTTGAGCAAATTGCATGCCAAGCGTTTAAATAATTCCTAAATGATGAGTTATCAAACTAATAGTTTTTCTAGCTTTTTTTTCCCAAATATCAGTATTTTTGGTTATTCAAAGAATTACCACCCATATGAAGCCTTGCATTCTTCAATGTAATGAATCTCCCAAAAATAAACCCATCACATTCATAATGTTTAGTATTTTTCCTATATATGATTGTTTACTACCTTAGATAATGTAGATCAAGTGTTTGAAATAATTCATCAATAAAAATTTATATCATGGATTTCCATCATTGTTTGTAATTCCAATGAAAATGGCCACCCCTACAAAACATTTTCAAAAATATATAACTCGAGGATATAAAAAAGATGGATATGTTGTATTGCAATTATATCTTTTCTTCTAGTTTGTATTATCGATGTTATATTTTCAAGGACAATAACGTATGTCATTGTCTGAAGTTAGATAATTTATACTGCAACATGTTCTCTACTTCCAACAAAGTATGTTTTGAGTACTATCAAAAATAATACTACCACTATTCATCATGATGGGTTAAATCAGTGGTTTGTGAGTTAAAATTAAATTTTCTGACATTTGTGATATTATGGACTAGATAATATCCTACAAGATACTGTTGAGGCCTGGAAAATCGCAGGTAACAACAATTAGGGATTCTCCCCAATAAACGTTCCCAATTATCCTGTTACTGTTTGGTATGGGGAATCCGTCCGGTTTATGGTCCGGCTACCGTAGGTCAAGTAACAATTAAAATGTTTTACCGGTTACGACCCAATCCACAGTGTATATTTTTTAGTTTTTTGTGTTTAAGGTATGATGTGCAAGTGCCTAACTAGAATGCAGATGATAGAGATAACGAGGAGGGTCACATTGTGATGCGCAGGTTCTTACCTCTTGTCTTACCTCTCTCACATCTAAATCACACACAGCAAGAAACTAACTAAGACTACCTATCCTATCCCTAGGGAGCAAAACTATCATTAATGGTGAGTAATGTATTTCAGTGCATGCATTAGGAAAGATCACAGATAGTTGTTAATTGTTTCAGAACACATGAACATCAATATAAATATAGCAACAAGATAGCTTATTGTTAATTACAACCTTCATTACTCAAAGTGAAAATTTCATAGAATAAACAACAGTCCATTCATAACATGAAAAGAAATTCAATGAGTTAGAACGATCTCACAGTTAATGGAAATAAGTTGAAAAAGAAATAGTTCACATTCAATTGGTCCATAGCGAAACATTTGAAACATTCCACCAAACTTTCTCCAGCAGATACTTGTAAATATTTATTGTAAAAGGAAATAGTTCTTCTTACAATACACTCTCAAAAAATGGTTTGGGAAAAAATTCCCCTCTACATCTAAACTCTCCTATATTTATACAAAAAACAAAACCCTTGGGATGCCCCTCAATGAATTTTGAGCTTCCCCAACCTTTCATTTCCAAAATTTTGTCTCGTAGCATGTGCACATAATCGATACAATATATTACATTCTAAATCAAAATTTTCAGAACACTTTATGAAGAGGGACCAGCTTGGTCGTTGATGAACTTATTCCATGCATGGGCCTCTGCTGCTATGCCTTCAAATCCAGAAGGCTCAAGAAATCAGATATTAATCTCATATTTATCATCCTGGTTCTTTAATCCTTCTATCCTTGCTGGACTCAGGCGCAGCTGATCTTCTAGTAGATGTATACTTACAGCTGCATGTGCCACTGCATTCTTTAAAATCCATTCATCTAAGTCCTTGACCTATTGTATCTCTTGCTCGTCTTCCTGATATGTGTTCTGTAGATGCTTCTATAAACAATTCATGTTTTGGTATTGTGTCCAATCTTGTCTCCACAGAAATCTGGCATCTATTGTATGTAGCAAGCACTCTCCTGCAGTATTCGGCACATGCTCCCTTTGTTTTCTTCACAATTTTCTTGAATTCTTTCGCCACATTAATTGCAAATTCCAATAAATCATATTCCTTTTTTAAACTCTGCTAGTTCTTAACTGGTAACTCCATAGGAGATTCATTATTTGTTTCTATCCATACCATTCTTCCCATTAGAATCTCCAAAATCTCTTGAGATCTGTCCAAAAAATATGAAGTAGTGTCCAAAATTTCCTCTAATCTGGTGTCTATTTGTAAAATTTTACGCCTTTATTCCTCAATGCATATCTGTAATTGGTGAATCTTCCTTCTTTGAGTTAGAACATGTTCTTTCAAAGGTTGGAAGTCTGTCTTTTGTTCCATAGCATCTTTCAGTGATGTTGTCAATGAAGTCTTTTGTTCTTCTAAGGCTGCCACTTGCATTTGATATTGCTTCTCTCTTTCCTCTATGGTAGCCTTCTCTCTTTCTAACTCAGCAACCTTGCTTTGGAACCTATCCTTCTCTGTACTTAGATTTTCATAGGATACCCAAAGATCATCTCTCTCAGTTTTCAACATTTGATGCTCTAGTTGTAGCTTTTGTAAGTCAGCTAAGCTATCCTGAGCATTCTTTTCGGTTTTCTCTATGGATATATCTAAAGCATTCTTATCAGACTGCAAAGTCTGGAATTCCATTCTTGAAGTCTTAACTTCATTCATCATGTCTTCATATTTCCTTTTCAACTTTTGACCTTCATCCCTTTCCTTCTTCAAAGTTTCTTTCAATTGTGCTGCATTTTTTCTTGACTGCTCTAGGTCCTTCATAAGCCTGTCTACGTTATCTTCAGTTGCTTGGGTTAATCCCACCCCAGCTCTTGCTATCAATCTTGGATCTGTATCTGTTCCATGCACCAAGGTTTTATCTGTTATCATATTTCCCAACTGTCCTCCAGTTTCAACCCTTTTCTCAGTTCTTTTTACAATCCTTTTCTTCTCCTTATCATAGAAAATAGTATTGAAGTCAAGAACCTCCTCCCCTTCTATAGGCATGAAAGGGATCAAATTTATTCAAGAAAACGAAGCTTGTCCCAGTGTACTGCCAGAATATGCAGCAGGCTCTGGGGGATTAGGATTAGATTGTTCATGTCATCGATATGTGTGATCTTGTCCTCCCTGTGAATCTACCTGCTTAGTAGTCTGTTGGTCCTTTTGAGATCCTGTTAATCTCAAATTTTCACTTTCTTCCTTCCTTTTCTTGATTTCCTCTTCTTCGTTTCTCTTTCTCTCCTCCTCTTCCTTCCTTGTTGCTTCCTTTGCAGCTCACTTTTTTTCTTCTTCTTCAGTCTTCAGCTAGCTCTCTGCTTCCTGTGCTAGCCTTCTATCATCTTCTTCTCTCTTTTCGGCCTCTTCCTCTTCTAATGTCTTAGTCTTCTTTGAAGTTTTTCCCTTCCCACCAATAGTAGTTATTTTCTGTTTAAACCTCTTTTTAAGGGTAGTTATGTTCTTTGCACTTCTGAATGTTGCCTCTTCCTTATCCCAAAAATCAGTATATTCAAAATTAATTCCCGCTTCCTTGCAGTAATCTGCTACTTTATTTCGGGAGTCATTCCTATGAAAATTCATTTTGCCAAAATGGAAATGCTCAAGCTCCTGAACAAATTCCGCAGCCTGTTTTACTCTCGAAAACTTGTAGCTGCCAAGCAGGAAAGGCACTGCAGGATATGTTTCCTTTTTATGTTCAAACAAGAAATTTCCAACACCATCAATATATACCTGCCTAACTACCTGTTTGTGCAGTACATAGTCAGTGGCATACTTAGGGAGTAGGGAAGGGGCTCTGGAACCATCATACATTCTTATATACAACCCTTCCTCAGTCAAATAATAATCTTCGAACTCCTCAATGACTTTGAATGCTTCTTCAGACATGCAGTTGCATTCAGTCAGGAAAATTAGGGTATATAAGGGCATGATGAAGTGTTCGCAGATTTCCCTGTAATAGCTATAATATTTATGGGCCCATAACAATTTACATGATGTGTACAATGGGGTTATGTCCCTCTCCCAGTTACATCTCAAAGCTAGAAAATACTGAGTGCAGAGTATACAGTCAATCAGTATAGAGCTCATATAGAATTCTGATTTCTTTTGTGACACCCCTCCTAAGGCTGCTGATATGCATGCTGAGAGGCTATTTGACACTATGTTTGACCAATTAAAAATGGTTCCTTGAGTAGCCACATAGAATATAATTGGTATCCATCCTATCTTGAAGCTCTTCCCGTGAGCTCTACCAAAAATCCTATTTAGCATCAGTGCAATAAATCTATAGGGAGTACGAAGAGTAGAGGTGTCATACTCTTTGAAAGGCCTAGTTCGGAAGTTGTTTCCCAATATCGTCATTCTTTTAATTGTCTCTACCAGATCCATAGCTGTCTCTTTCAACCAGCTTTCTGTCAATTAAATCTGGGCGAAAGGTAGATGATATGCCATAGAGACATATGCAGGGCTATATGCAGCATATCCCTGCTTAGCAGTATTTTCATGAATCATTGTAGTTACATCTACCCTAGGAAGAATCTATCCTATCACTTCTAAACAAGGGAACAACTCAAGTCTTGTGGCTACTTTCATGAGAGTTGATTTCTCAATGTTTGCATAAATGGTTAGCTCCTCGAAGCCTGCACCAGGCACGTTATGGTTGGAAATCATCCTGTATATCTCTCCCCATTTGTAGTCCGGTTCAACCCCGATGGAAGCTTTGGTATCTTCATATATATACTCAACCTCAGATTCTCCTTCAACCACAGGAGCCTTTTTCGTTTGTCTCTTCGACATGTTTTCTTTACAACAATTACCCTGTCATAATCACAGCATGTTATTGGACCATTTAGCCATTAACAATTGTTTTAACAATAAACAAGAACTATATCAATTTTTTTACCTCCTCCATATGCATTCTGAAAAAATAAACTACACATAGTATTCAATGCATGAAAGAATTAACAAGGCGAAAGGAAAAATCCTACAGGTAATTGTATCCAAACACTGCCTAAGTCCAATGCATGTAAACTTCACAACGTCAAAAATAATTCTTTATCAGCACCTGAAACATATCAAACTAATCCAATGTCAACTAAAAGAATGAATCACACCATTCCTACTACTAGTCTTCAAAAACAAAACTTAAAAAGAATTAGATCCTACGCAATGCTCTTCCTGTCAAACAAAAACCCTAACCTGAGAAAAGAAAAATGGAAAACCTCTGTGATCCCATGAAATAAGGTAAGTGCAAGCAAAAGGTTTAAACCCCCCCTGGGCGACTATGGACCACCAAAATAATGGGTGGTGCAAATAGCGAAACGCTTGTCTGCACCGTACCCTAATATTTTGCACTGGAGCAAAAGCATCAATAACGGCTCAACAATCACGCAGCCTCAAAATCCTCCCACTAAAGAAAACTGTAAACAACTAACTCTTCACACTTAAATAAAACATTATGCACAACGCAAAGATAAACACTCTTTATGCGGACAAACCTAACTCACGAAAAACCTAACCAGGGAAAGAAAACCAACGGTTCCAAATCAACCAATAAAAAATGAAAATAACAAGGCCATGGTTCACCTACCTGGCACACAGCAGTGTAGTCGACAAGATGACCAAAATATTTACAATGGAAACTCTAGCAAATCAAGTTCGGACAGCTGGGCACGTGAATAAGTGCAAATGACAAGTGATCGGAGCAAACAGCGAGTTCAAATACGGATAAAAAATAAAATAATGCTCCCCTCCATATATATAAACTTTGTTGGAAACTGTCGGTGGGACAAAACCCTATCGATAGTCACTTCTTAAGTCAATCGAAAGAGAATCCTGGATGGTAGCTGCAACAGCAAGCGCAAAAACAACTATGGGCCTGGGAGACTTTTAAAACATCGGTCATCAGAAGCTCTAAGCACTAAATACAGAACTTTCATACTAAACATCCTCCGTAGTGTCGGCAACAAAAATACTATCCTTGCGACCTCGTGCATTCTAATGTGTGTCGAAGATCGGAACACCTAAACCCTTCGGCATCAACAAGGAAAAGCACTAAGTGTCGGAACTTCAAAACCAAACATCCCCCGTAGTGTCGGCAGTGTAAAATGTATTATCGTGACTCCACTATTTTAAAAGGTATCAGAACTTGGACCTTCTGAGTTCTAAGGCATCGGTAAGGAAATGACTGACCTTCGGCATTCTCATCACCTGCCTCCTGCAACATCAGCAGCGTAAAAGACTATTACTCCAGTTCATTGTTGTAGAACATTTCGATAGCGACAAAAAGTCACCGGCAATCAAACACTAAGTGTTAAGCTGGAAAATTAAAACGAAAACAAAAATAATCCGCGGTTTCGACATATCGGCTAGGGAAGTATAATGTATTTTTGACAGGGTATACCATTCAACTTGCGCAATGTCGGAAATACAATTGACTATGCTTCCGATATCAAAAGGATATCCAACTAATCTTCCGATACACAAAAATGAAAAGGATCAAGTTTTAAGTGAAAAAATCTAAACTTCAGGGCAGCTTTAGTGAAACCAAGCAATCCTAGGCTATATCTAATAAAAGAAAATCAAAAGGAGGGCCCTAAAATTTAAATTTTTGGGGAAAAATGGTTGCAGCTGCAACAATTGGCGACTACCTGGTGAACACAGATCTCTGAACAATTCTCTTATTTGATCAACAAACTATTTTGACAATACCAACATGTTGAATTCTTCAAGATATCTAGATTTCCCAAATGGCAGATGTATGTACTTTAACCATTGATGATAGTCCAATTTAGGGAACAAGGGAACCAAGATTTCAAAGTCCATATAACTCTTTTGAGGCCAAGAATATGAGTTTTATTTTTTTACCTCTGTCTTTGAGTAGTTTCCAACTTAGACACCACAAGATTGTAACATGTGGTGAATAGATATATCCGTTTGTTCCTCATTTCCATGCCATTTTGCACTTTTGGTGCTTTTGGACTTTTTGTCCTCTTTTGAGTCCTCATGCCTGCCTTTTTTTCTAAATTTTTTAATTCAGGCTCCTTTATCCATGGTGTCCTTTTGTGTGAGAGATATGTTTAATTTTAAGCTCACGGACGGAGAAGAACTTTGGCAATCTTATACGTACTAATATTGTTCGGTACTTTGCTTTGATACATATTACTTTAGGATATTTTGACTCTTATTATCCTTTTGGCTTTCAATTCATGGCATGGAATTATTTAAATATAATATACTGTTTACCTTGCTTCCTTTCCATGGGTCTTTTGCTGTCACTCCCTAAGACATTTTTCATGTGAGATGAATGGAGCCTCGAAATAGTATTCTGGACCTTTTGATCTTGATTTATTTCACAATGATTAAGTAGGACTTCAATGTTTTCATAATCATTTAGGAAAACTGCTAAACTTGAAGAAGTTCTTTCAAAAATAAATTAATAGTACACAGTCTTGTAATCAAAGATTTTAGTTTATCTAGAATTCTGATGAACTCCATGCAACCAAAGGTCATGCTTGTTTATTAAGAAATGCAATCAATCAAACCCTAACTAAACAAAATAGAACAATAATTCTCAAAAATAAAACAAACCAAAAGTTTATTTATGTACAAGACAACCAAAATAAAAGATCAAGAAAAACAAGGTTTGAGAACTAAACCATTTACTGGTAAGTTCTCTTCCCACCTATGTAAGTCCTACAACTTGTAAGTTGAGGGGCCAAGCTTTGCTGCAAATTGAAAAGGGCCTACCCATAATTGTTGAAACTTAGTGTGATTTCCCTTTTCATCGTGTGGATGATCCCACTTAAGAACCAGATCTCCTACTTCGAATTCTTTGTTTCCAGATTTATGTTTATCAAACCAACGCTTCATTATCTCATGTTGATGCTTAAATTTTTCTTTGGATTTGTACCTAGACTCTTCTGAATTCAAAAGATTATAGATTCTGAGCTGTAGGATTTCATTATCGGTACCTCTATATTCCTGAGCTATTATAGAAGATGGTAACAAAATGTTGGGAGGAATGATAGCTTCTTTTCCATAAACAAGAGTGTATGGTGACACACCTAAGGAATTCTTGGGTGTGACTCTATCATCCCAGAGAGAATTAGGTAATGCTAAATGCCAACCTCTCTGATTCTCTATTACAGTTTTCTTTATAATCCTAATCAGATTTTTGTTTGTGGATTCTGCCAAGCCATTTCCTTGTGGGTAATAATTTGCAGAATAATGCAACTTGATTCCTCTTTCATTAGCAAATGCATTTAATATAATAGAAGAAAATTAAGTAGCATTATCAAAAACCGGGGAAATTGGAACCCCAAACCTAGTCATAATGTGATTCTGTAAGAAATCCATGACTGCATCTTCATTTACTTTTTGTAACGAAATAGCCTCGACCCATCTGGTGAAGTAATTAGTTGCTATCAAAATATACTTGTGCTGCAATGAATAATTTGGGTTTATTTCTCCAATAATATCAATTCCCCATTGTTTGAATGGTTCTGTTATCATTACTGGTTTTAAAGGCCCTGCTGCTTTAGCTTGTCCTCCAACACCTCTTTGACAAGCATCACATTTTCTAACATGAGCATGAGCATCCTTAAACAGTGTAGGCCAGTAATATCCAGCTCTGAGAATATTATGTGTTGTTGTATCTCCGAAAAAATGTCCTCCAGTAGGCCCATCATGCAATTCTACTATAACCTTATTTGCATCCTCTTGTTCTAAACACCTGAGAAAAACTCCATCATAGTTCTTTCTGAACAATTCTCCATCAATTATATGATATGAAGCCTATTTCAGACGTAATGCTCTTCATTTCTTGGGACTCCAATGCTCCAAAAAATATCCATATTGAAGGTAATGGACTAGGGCTCGGTACCAGGAATCTGGAGCTATAAACAAAGGACATACATCCACCATATGTAACTCAGCTTCATTATCCCAATTGTTTTCTTCATTGTTTTGACCTTTAGTCATTGGTTTACATAATCCTTGTCCTTTTACTATGGATGTTGTTTTGAACTCAAGATCATATTCTTGTAAGGCAGTCACCTAGTTTCCTCTTCTTTCTCCTAATTCCTTTTGTACAAAAAGAGATCTTACAGCTGGGTGTGGAACTATCACTTTAGTGCGATTCTTAAGTATATATGGCCTGACTTGTTTTATCGCTTTCAAAACTACATAAGCTTTTTTATCAACTACAGGATACTTCAATTCATCTCCCTGCAGACCAGTGCTCATAAATTATATGGGGTACTCATCTCCCCCATCTTCCTTATGTGTAAGCACAGTTTCCAATGAATCATCGAACGCAAAAGTGTACAGAATAAAATCATTTTCGAAATTTGGACTTTTGAGTGATGGTGCATGAGCAACAGATGTTTTTATCTTATTGAATGCATTCTTCTCCACATCAGTCCATTTGAATTATACACTCTGTTTAACCATTTGCTGCAAAGGTTTGACAATTTGAGCAAAATACGGTACAAACCTCCACACAAAATTGATTGTCCCCATAAATGATTGCATGCCCTTTTTATTATGGGGTAAAGGGATCTATTCTATGGCTTTAATACTTTTTGGGTCTATGGAGATCTCTTTCTTAGAAACAACATGACCCAGTAGCTTTCGTTCTGTGACTGCAAACACGCACTTCTTAGGATTTAATGAAATACCATATTTCCAACAACGCTCGAAAATTTGTTTCAGATGAAATGCATGTTCCTCTCTCTTTTTCGAAAATATTGTGACATCATCTAGATAAACCACAACACTGCGGCCAATCAGACCATGGAAAGCTATATCCATGGCCCTCTGGAAAGTAGCTCCAGCATTAATAAGTCCAAAGGGCATTCTCCTATATGCAAAAGTTCCCCACTTGGTTCTAAATGTGGTTTTAAGCCTGTCCTCTTCAGCTACTAATACTTGATTATAACCAGAGAATCCATCTAATAATGAAAACAATGAACCTAAAACCATCTGCAGTATTTGCTCCATGGGTGGGACCGGATAGTTATCTTTATCTGACGCATGATTAATGTTTCTGAAATATACACAGAGCCTAATTTATCCTGACATTTTCCTTACTGGAACCAAATTAGAAACCCATTCCGAATGTCTAACTTTGAATATGATTTTAGCATCCAACAATTTTTTTACTTCACTTTGAATTAAAGGTTCCAGCTTAGGATACATCTTCCTCAAAGGCTGTTGGTAAGGCTTGATTCCAGCTTTAATTGGGATGACATGTTGTATGATATTTGTGTCATAAGTTTTAATAAATTCATAGGTCCAAGAAAACACATCTTTGTACTGTTTGAAAAGATTGATGAACTTACTTCTTTCGCCCGAAGAACAACACTTCCCCAAATTTACATATATGGGTTCAGCTTCAGTCCCCAAATTTATCATCTCAAATTGTAAGGATGAGCTATGAGTCTTGACATTTGCTGGATTTCTAAATTTGTTATCTAAATCAAACATTCGTTCCAAGGTCCTGACTCCTTTAGGAATAAAGTTCCTAAATTTTAATTTTGCTTGATGTTCTTCATCATCTATTATTGTTCCCTTGAAAGTCTCATCATTCATCAAACACTCCAAAATTTGTTGATCATCATCAAAAACCCGTAGATTTGTGATCATATCTAGAACAGAAGGCCTGAAAAGTAATTCAATAGAGCATCTATTATTTGAGGGTACTAGCCTTGCAGCTGAGGTAGCTATTAAATCAGCTACTGCATTATTTAATCTAGGAATAGACACAATATTGAATGTATGAAAATTTATAAGAAAATCCCAAAGTTCATTCTGGTAAGCTTTCAAATGTGGTGAAATAGAGTGTATGTTATTCCGAATTTGCTTAACAACAATCTCAGAATCTCCATATACTTTCATATTTTTTACTTTCGGACCTATTTCCCTTTTAAGTCCCCGAATAGTGCTTCGTACTCGGCTGTGTTATTTGTGCATTCAAACTCTAATCTACACGAAAACAAATGTTTATTTTTTCTTGGATCAATCAGGACACAGCCAACTCCTAATCCTTCCAATGTTTTAGAACCATCAAAATAAAGAGTCCAAAAACTATCTACCTCTACTGAATTTGAATTACATACTACATCTGAAACTAGATCTACTATATTATAGTCAATCTCATCATCCCGTGAAAATCGAAGGAGATCGAGCTGAGTATCAGGTATACTGCTGGTTTCTTCAGCTTGGTAATTTCCTGGTTCCAATTCAATGAAATAATTTCCCAACACAGAGTTTACTGGTTCATTTTTTCCCTCTAACTGAGTGACATTGTATTTCATTTGAGGCTCTCTTAATACTTTTATCTGATTGGGACTTCCCTTATGAGGCAACCATAAATGTGACCAATCTAATGCAAAGTATCCGTCTAGCCTTGTCAACCAGTCTTGACTCAAAACCAATCCATAAGCATTTGGTATGTCCGCTACTACAATGTCAATGTACTGGCATACCCTCTCATTTGTGGATAAGCGAATCATAACATATTCCATTTCTCCTATTACTTTTACAGTTGTCCTGTCTAATTGAAGAACTTGCCAAGTAAATGGCTTAGGTTGTCCATTGATTTTCTTGCAGACTGAAAGTGGCATAAAGTTTACTGATGCTTCTGAGTCCACTAAACAATTGTGCACATTATAGTTGAAAATCTCAAAACTTAGGAGAAATGTTGGGGTTTTATACTTAGACTTCCCTCCCACACTTGCCTCACCAATTTCTTCTTCAGGTTGGTTGTCAATGGGAGGCTCTTCTTCTAGTATCTCAAGTGCTTTTAAAAGTTTCTCTTTTTGCTGAGGTAAATTACACATTTCAAACAATGAGATATTTGCTTTAGATTTTTTAATGTCTTCCACAATATCATACCTCATCTCAAGTTCTTTGAGATTCTTCTTGACATTATCAATATTATCTTCAACGGGATTAAGAGATGTGTTGATTTTCTTTGGATCTTCACTTGAAATGGTAAAATCAAGTACTTTAACAGTTGCAATGTTCTTCTGTATCTTCTTCATATTTTCTTGAAGTTTCTTAATCTTAGGAAGTATTGACTTATATTTTTTTAACAAACTCTTACTTCTTGTTGTCACATTGGTTTCTAATGTTTCCTCTTTTTTCAAAAAATCTTCTTCTTCTGTATCAAACATTGAGACACAGTCCCATAAAACTAAAGTATCTTCTTCTTGTTTGTCTGTGGATTGATTTTTTTTTCTTCCTCCTTACCAGTTTTTGTCAGTTTGGAATCCAATAATTGATTCATTACTAATGTCATAGAATTAATCCATTGTGGGAAATTCTTCTCGGAATGAGGTTGTTGATGAAAGGTACAAAAATTATCCATGCCTACATCAGTTAAATTCATTGCTGCAAGACTGTGTGGAGGAGGTTTAGGTTGACTGTTGTCTTCCCTTTTTTTATAACAAGGCTTATATGATTTGAGAGCTTCCTTTTCTTTTTCTAGATCTATCACTCTGTTGGATAAATTTTGCATCATCTTCACCATCCCTTCGAAATCCTGTGACCGCTCATCCTTAGGCTTAGTCAATAATAAAGGTTTCTTGTTTCCAAAATTCTTTTGTTCCGACTGCACAGGGTAATTTTCTATACTCTCCATCTCAGCCTCTACCTTCTCAGCTTCTTCATAGGTTTCTGCTAATGTAGTTCTAACTGATCTCTTGGAAAACATGTCTAGATTAGGCCCAAGGGCGGAGGTATAGTATTCAATTAGAGCATTTTCAGATGGCTTATCAGCTGCAGTAAAATTGTTTAGGTAAGCAACAAATATTTGAGTGAAATTATGCACTCTTTCTTTCCTTTATTTCTTTAGAGCACATAACCCTTTCATTAAAGTTGCATGAGTTTTCTGGACTGCATATTTACTTCTAAACATTCTCTCAAATGTGTTCCAGTCCATGATTGAATTTGCAGGAAGGGAAAAATACCATGAGGCTTCTTTTCCTTTCAGGGTATGGGGAAACAATATAAACACCACATATTCATGCTCTACATCTCGTATTCCTTATACATCCAAGTAAAAACTCTGTAAATTATCATCTACCAAAATTCCTTCACTTGGTTCAAACTTAGGTAACATCTTGTCGAAAGCTTGAGGCAAATCATGCAAGGGAGGTGTCAAATTTAACGGCGACCTAGCCCTCCAAGTAGGTTGTGGAGGTGGTTGGTTTGGATTTACATTAGCCATAATTCTGAGTGGAGAATGAGGTTGTGAATAAACAGGGGTCTGGAAAGGAGAACAGTAAGGTGAACCTCGATCCAATTGATTTAAAGGTTGGTCAACTTCTTGTAAGGCTGCTTCTACCAGTTCTTCAAGATCTTCTACTAGTACTGAGTCTTCTAATTGAGGGCGATCTTTCTTCTGATACTCTCTTCTAGGTAAGACGAAAACAATAGGTAATCCTCCAATATTTTTTGCATAATCCTTGGTAATTCTTCTTAAATCATCAACCACTTTGTTATCGACAGGATACAGATACCCTTTATCTTTATTTTCAGGAGTGGATTTGTGAACCAAACTACTTTCAGAACTATCACCGGTGGAGTGATTTCGAGGAAGCGAGCTTCCTCGGCCATCCATACACTGGTAGTCCTCCTTCTAGTGCCAAAAACTGTTGAGGCCTGTAAAATTGCAGGTAACAATAGTTAGGGATTCTCCCCAATAAACATTCCCAATAAGGTTGTTACTGTTTGGTATGGGGAATCTGTCCAGTTTACGGTCTGGCTACTATAGGTCAAGTAACAATTAAAAAGTTTTACCGGTTATGGCCCAATCCAGTGTGTATATTTTTTAGTTTTTTGTGTTTAAGGTATGACGTGCAAATGCCTAACTATAATGCAGACGATAGAGATAACAAGGAGGGTCACAATGTGATGCGCAGGTTCTTACCCCTCATCTTACCTCTCTCGCATCTAAATCACACACAGCAAGAAACTAACTAAGACTACTTATCCTATCCCTAGGGAGAAAAATATCATTAATGGTGAGTAATGTATTTCAGTGCATGCATTAGGAAAGATCACATATAGTTGTTAATTGTTTCAGAACACATGAGCATCAATAGAAATATAGCAACAAGATAGCTTATTGTTAATTACAACCTTCATTACTCAAAGTGGAAATTTCACAGAATAAACAAGAGTCCATTCATAACATGAAAAGAAATTCAATGAGTTAGAATGATCTCACAATTAATGGAAATAATCTGAAAACGAAATAGTTCACATTCAACTGGTCCATAGCAAAACATATGAATCATTCCACCAAACTTTCTCCAGCAGAAACTTGTAACTCTTTATTGTAAAAGGAAATAGTTCTTCTTACAATACACTCTCAAAAAATGGTTTGGTAAAAAAATCCCCTCTACATCTAAACTCTCCTATATTTATACCAAAAGAAAAACCCTTGGGTTTCCCCTCAATGACTTTTGAGCTTCCCCAACCTTTCATTTCCAAAATTTTGTCTCGTAGCATGTGCACATAGTTGATACAATATATTACATTTCGAATCAAAATTTTCAGAACACTTTATGAAGAGGGGCAAGCTTGGTCGTTGATGAACTTCTTCCATGCATGGGCCTCTACTGCTATGCCTTCAAATCTGGAAGGCTCAAGAAATCAGATATTAATCTCATATTTAGCAGCCTGGTTCTTTACTCCTTCTATCCTTGCCAGACTCAGGCGTAGTTGATCTTCTAGTATATGTATACTTACAACTGCATGTGCCGCTGCATTCTTTAAAATCCGTTCATCTAGGTCCTTGACCTGTTGGATCTCTTGCTCATCTTCCTGATATCTGTTCTATAGATGTTCTATAAACAATTCATGTTCTGGTATTGTGTCCAATCTTTTCTCCACAGAAATATGGCATCTATTGTATGTAGCAAGCACTCTCCTGCAGTATTCGGCACATGCTCCCTTTGTTTTCTTCACAGTTTTCTTGAATTATTCTGCCACATTAATTGAAAATTACAATAAATCATAATCCTATTTTAAACTCTACTAGTCCTTAACTGGTAACTCCATAGGACATTCCTTAATTGTTTCTATCCATACCATTCTTCCCATTAGAATCTCCAAAATCTCTTGAGATCTATCCAAAAAATATGAAGTAGTGTCCAAAATTTCCTCTAATCTGGTGTCTATTTGTAAAATTTTACACCTTTCTTCCTCAATGCATATCTGTAATTGGTGAATCTTCCTTATTTGAGTTAGACTATGTTGTTTTAAAGGATGGAAGTCTGTCTTCTGTTCCATAGCATCTTTCAGTGATGCTGCTAATGAAGTCTTTTGTTCTTCTAAGGCTGCCACCTGCATTTGATATTGCTTCTCTCTTTCCTCTGTGGTAGCCTTCTCAGTTTCTAACTCAGAAACCTTGCTTTGCAACCTATCCTTCTCTGTACTTAGATTTTCATAGGATACCTAAAGATCATCTCTCTCAGTTTTCAACATTTGATGCTCTAGTTGTAGCTTTTGTAATTTAGTTAAGCTACCCTAAGCATTCTTTTCTGTTTTCTCTGTGGATATCTCTAAAGCATTATTATCAACTTGCAGAGTTTGGAATTTCATTCTTGAAGTCTTAACTTCATTCATCATGTCTTCATATTTCCTTTTCAGCTTTTGACCTTCATCCCTTTCCTTCTTCAAAGTTTCTTTCAATTGTGCTCCATTTTTTCTTGATTGCTCTAGGTCCATCATAAGCCTGTCTACGTTATCTTCAGTTGCTTGAGTTAATGAAACCCCAGCTCTTGCTATCAATCTTGGATCTATATCCATTCCATGCACCAAGGTTTTAACTGTTATCATCTTTCCCGACTGTCCTCCAGTTTCAACCTTTTTCTCGGTTCTTTTTACAATCCTTTTCTTCTCCTTATCATAGAAAATAGTACTAAAGTCAGGAACCTCCTCCCCTTCTATATGCATGAAAGGGATCAAATTTATTCCAGAAAATGAAGCTTGTCCCAATGTACTTCCAGAAGATGCAGCACGCTCTAGGGGATTAGGATTAGATTGTTTGTGTCCTTGATTTGTGTGATCTTGTCCTCCCTGTGAATCTACCTGCTCAGTAGTCTATTGGTCCTTTTGAGATCCTGTTAATCTCAAACTTTCACTTTCTTCCTGCCTTTTCTTGATTTCCACTTCTTCATTTCTCTTTCTCTCCTCCTCTTGCTTCCTTGATGCTTCCTCTACAGGTTGATTTTATTCTTCTTCTTCATTCTTCAGCCAACTCTCTAATTCCTGTGCTAGCCTTCTAGCATATTCTTCTCTCTTTTTGGCCTCTTCATTTTCTAATGTCTTCGTCTTCTCTGAAGTTTTTCCCTTTCCACCCATAGTAGTTATTTTCTGTTTAAACCTCTTTTTAAGGGCAGTTATGTTCTTTTCACTTCTGAATGTTTCCTCGTCCTTATCCCAAAAATCAGTATATTCAAAATTAATTCTCGCTTCCTCGCAATAATCTGCTACTTTATTTCAAGAGTCATTCCTATGAAAATTCATTTCGCCAAAATGGAAATGCTCGAGCTCCTGAACAAATTGCACAGCTTGTTTTACTCTCGAAAACTTGTAGCTTCCAAGCAAGAAAGGCACTGCAGGATATGTTGCCTTTTTATGTTCAAACAGGAAATTTCCCACACCATCAATATATACCTGCCTAACTGCCTCTTTGTACAGTACATAATTAGTGGCATACTTAGGGAGTAGGGAAGGGGCTCTGGAACCATCATACATTCTTATATACAACCCTTCCTAGTAAGTGCAAACAAAAGTTTTAAACCCCCCCTGGGCAACTATGGAACACCAAAAGAACGGGTGGTGTGGACGGCAAAACGCTTGTCTGCACCGTGCCCTAATATTTCGCACTGGATCAAAAGCATCCATAATGGCTCAACGATCACACGGCCTCAAAATCCTCCCGCTAAAGAAAACTGTAAACAACTAACTCTTCACCCTTAAATAAAACATTATGTACAACACAAAGATAAACACTCTTTATGTGTATAAACCTAACTCACTGAAAACCTAACCAGGGCAAGAAAACCAACGGTTCCAAATCGACTAATAAAAAATCAAAACAACAAGGTCGTGGTTCACCTACCTGGCACACAGCAGTGTAGTCGATAGGATGGCCAAAATATTTACGATGGAAACTCTAGTGAATCGAGTTTGGACAGCTGGGCGCGTGAATCAGTGCAAACGACAAATACTGGAGCAAATGGTGAGTTCAAATACGGATAAAAAATAAAATAATGCTCCCCTCCTTATATATAAACTTCGGCAAAAACTATCGGTGGGACAAAACCCTATCGACGGTCACTTTCTAAGTCAATCGAAAGAGAAGTCTGGATGGTAGCTACAACAGCAGGCACAAAAACAACTATGGGCCTGGGAGACTTTTAAAACATCGATCATTGGAAGCTCTAAGCACTAAATATGAAACTTGCATACTGAACATCCTCCATATTGTCGGCAACAAAAATACTATCTTTGCGACCTCATGCATTCTAACATGTGTCGGAGATCGAAACATCTAAACCCTTCGGCATCGGCAACGAAAAGCACTAAGTGTCATAACTTCAAAACCAAACATCCTCTGTAGTGTTGGCAGCATAAAATGTATTATTTTGACCCCACTATTTTAAAAGGTATCATAACTCGAACCTTCTAAGTTCTAAAGCATCGGCAAGGAAACGACTAACCTTCGGCACGCTCATCACCTTCCTCTCGCAACGTCGGCAGCATAAAAGACTATTACTCTGGTTCATTGTTGTAGAACATTCTGATAGCGACAAAAAGTCACCAGCAATCAAACGCTAAGTGTTAAGCTGGAAAAATAAAATGAAAACAAAAATAATCCGCGGTTTCAACGTATCGGCTAGGGAAGTATAAAGTATTTCCTACAGGGTAAACCATTCAACTTCCGCAACGTCAGAAAGATAGTTGACTATGCTTCCGATATCGAAAGGATAGCCAACTAATATTCTGATACACAAAAATGAAAAGGATCAAGTTTTAAGCGAAAAAAATCTGAACTCCAGGGCAGCTTTAGTGAAACCAAGCAATCCTAGGCTAGATCTAATAAAAGAAAATCAAAAGGAGGGCCCTAAAATTTAAAATTTTGGGGAAAAATGGTTGTAGCTTCAACAGATACCTTTATTAAATATTTATCCAATGCTACAACCTCTTGCTCATTTTCTAATGCAATTTGCATACATATCTTATACTTGCAATGCACTAAGAAGATTTTTCAATTAAACATAAATATATAGAGATAAGATACACACATTACAACAATATGCTATAGTGGATAGCATAACAATAATTAGAAATGCATCATAATTGTTTAAATATCAATAAAATAACATCACACTTCACTAAATTTTTACTTGAAACTCAACAACTAAAGAAACAGCAATCTCATATGCACAATCTTGAAGATCAAAAGACTAGAAATTACATTAATCAAAGTAACATATCAGAAACACAATCCAATCGGTTTTTCTTCTCCTCTTTCCCCTCATAGAGAAGGAAAGGTTTTTATAAAATTATTGGCTTGTCTTAATCTCTAACAAGTATATTCTAAGAATAGTAATGAGAATCTACGAGTATAAAACTATTCAAAATATTGACTAAACATGAATCAAGTTACAACAGTCGTATCACAAAAATAAATGGTTTAATTCTATTACACCATGCCCACCTCATCTATTGCAAAAGAATATGTCCATGACCAAGAAGTATTAATTTGTTCCCACAAATCACTCTAGATATTCCCAATGAAAAAATCAGCTTGCTCTATATGGCTAGCAGGATCTGATTGTAAATTTAATTGTTGTCCATTTCATATTCGTATCATTGTGATAATATGGGAGTAGCAGCACTACAATAGGATAGGAGTAGCAACACTACAATAGGATTTTAGTATCATCTTGACAAAATACTTCATAATTAGGTGAAATAATTGCATGTTCCTCTTCAACAAACTAGCATAACTCAAAAAACAATGTGAAATGTGTGAAAGAAAACCTTGGACAAAATACATGATTATAGATCATGGAAGGCTTGGAAATGGTAATAATGAATGTCAAAAAGTGGTTAGAAATGAATTGTGCATCCTCATACAACTACAGGTGGAAATCAAAATCTCCATGTGAGTGTTTCTAGTGAAGGTTGATAAGACAGTAATCAAAGTGACCTTCCCCATGGATGGGTAATAACTTGCATTATATTCAATTTCCTAGCAATAGCAATATTCCACTCCAAGTTCCAATCTGTAGTTAAACCGATATTTTCGTGAAGGAAACCATATCAAAGGGAACTACAATCGTAGGCACATTCACCTAGGTCCACATTTTATGATACATTTGACATATATGTGACAATAGGTATTCCATGCTCTAGTTCTTGTGTGACAACATGTATTCCATAATCTAGAATTGATGTTGTTTCTTATGTGTCAACATTAGTAAAAGCATGTAGATTTGCTACATCTTCTTTGACAAATGAGTTTTGCTTCGTTTCCTCAACATTTCCATAATAGGGTGTACTCATCATTGAAAACTTTATCTCCACCAAAGGAGAATCTTCAATTATCTCTACATCATTGCACATGGATTGGAAAAAGGGGAGGCTTCCTCCTCATTTTTCTCTTCTATATTCATCGGTGATTATCCTTGTTCTTCTCCACTAGACATGTATATCCTTCTTTTGCTTCAACTTCCTATTATGTCCTTTGTTCTACTATTATTTGAGGTGGATTCTCCAAAAAACCTTCCCAGAATCGACCCTTACTCATCAGTCCATGGATCATTAGGATTTTAATAATCCTATGATGAGTAACTCAATCCGTGATATTCTTGGCATCCTTAATATTATTTTTTGTTGAATTTTACTTATAACGGTACTATTTTCAGATCTTGATAATTACTTCCACCAATATGATTTTCAAACAGTAATTTATCATCTCACTATTATCATTGAATAATTAGACACTAACAATTTCAAATTTAAGTACAACATAAACAAAAATACCACAGAAAGATAGCCATGCACAGTAGACACAAATTTTACCCTGGGAAACCCAAACTTAGGAGAAAACCCAGAAACGTTTCTAGATAAGAAATTAGTTCAAATTTACAAGTACATAACCATCAATATGAAGAAACCCTAGCATATAGAGAGTGCACACTTCATGAATAGAAGATAGAGAACCCTCAATATATTACAAGAACCTTCAAAAAAATTCTCATTGAAATTTCGTTATACCCAGCTAAACTTGTGCACTTGTAGAGAGAAAACTTGGATGATAAAAAATTAATTTCAGGTGCTCTTATTTATACACATCAAGTAACTCTAATTTCACTTGTTGGGGCCAACTTATACCTTTTTTGGGTCCAAATTGTACTTTGACCACTTCCATGTTTCATGGGGATTCTTCAATGCTTTTTGGGACTTCTTCAATGGTTCAATGAATGTTTACTTGTCTTTTGGTTATATCATATTAACTACAAAAGTTGTCCATGAATGATGATGTTATTTTTCTCCTCGCATGCATGCTTATTCACACATAGATCTCTAATATTGAATATACCAACACTAAGAAATCTTGGACACTTCTTAGAGTCTATGTCAATTCAACATTATACCATACTTGTATATTCCATAAGGGGATGAAATCCCCTATCAAATAAATAAAAACACTCTAATATAGAATATATCAATCCATCAAGGAGTACGAAATGTGATATAACCCTAGGGATAATATCTCCACATTATATGACTTTGGATAATGGGAGATTGTCTACTCCTACCTGGGCCATTCACCACTAGCCATATGACTTAGGCCATTTCCCATAGATGAAAACCTACCTGATGTTGAAACCTAAAGAAATATCAAAACTCCCACTCAACGAGGGAGAAATTATGTAGCATGCCAATATTCCTTGGTGATAATGTTCACAATTTGTATCTCCATTCTTTCTCTCCTATCCAAATCAGCATGGTTATCTAGATAAATATTGTTCCATGTCCATTCACCACTATCCAAATTAGAATGGAAATTTCTCATGGATGATTGCATCATTCTCCCTTGGTAAAATCAACATGATGAGTCAGGGAGGATGTATGCTGATGTTTCTCATCTGTATATGTGTATTGCATCTACATCTTGAGTCTTTCAGTCCTATCCAAATCATCATGGCTATCTAGAGAAATGCTACACTTGGTCCATTCACCACTAGTAAAATTACATGGTCATTTCCCATGGGTGAATGTTTTTCCAGTGTTTCTCATCTATGGATATGTACTGAAGTTACACTTCTCCCTTATTCACCATGTCTTAGATGAAGTGATATTTGATCTCCTAATCAAATAGTCCTCCAAGAATCTTTTGAAGCCACACTACCTCATGAATTGCGACACTAGTTGAAATATATTGTGCATTCGTTGTACTCAGTGCTACAAAAACATTCTTCCTACTAAACTAGGATATCATAATTGATCCTCAAGCTGAAGCAGCACCCTGAGGTGCTCTTTCTGTCCATTGCACTCCATGCCCAGTCAGAATAAGTATATCTCTGCAGCTTCACTTCACCACCTGATTGTTGAAATAATGTAACTTCAAAAAATATTCTACTTGTAATTTATATTATTATTATTATTCCTCCTTCTGGAGATGTCACTAATGTAAAATTCCATGTAAACGTCATGAGGTAAATCCTCTATTGTACGTCGGGTGAATAGTACCTAGGAAATATTAAGATAAAGATTATTTTGATTTTTCCTCGGTAGTTCGGCCATGGCAGTTTGATAGGTCCACCCAGATAGGTTAAAAGGTCAGTTAAGATATTAGTATAAATAGGGAGGCACCATCCCTCATTTGTACACACTGACTCACTCATGTATTGCGCAAGAGAGAGAAAGAGGAAGGAAAGAGAAGGAGGAGGAGGAGTGTCTTTGGTGTTTTGTCTCTTATGCTAGGGTTTGGTCTCACTCTCTTATGAGACCTTTTCCTTTGGACATTGCATTCTGGAAATCTATATTGAGGAATTTTTGTTGGGTTTTTCCCTTTTGGGTTTCCCAGGGTAAATTGTTGTGTACCTTGTGATTATGTTTCTTTGATTGATCCTCTTTATGTTCTTATTGTGAAAAAGTATTAAATGCTTATGAAGTTAAGACTTAAGTTATAACAACATATAAAACTTTACATGGTATCAGAGATATACTGAACATAGCAACTTTCACTAGGTAAATCTCTCTCTCCTTCTCTAGACAAGAAAATTATGGTTTTCTAGTGAAAAGGATTTTTGAGTAAAAGTGACATTGGGAAGTGCACCCCTCCTAGTCGCATATTTTGGAACTTGGATCGAATTTTTTCAATGGGAATATCCTCAAGAAATTCAAACCCTAGTTTGACTTGGAACCAAAAACCCAGAAATCCAGGACCAAAACCAAAAAATCCAATTCATAATTTCATAAGTCCATTTTCAAGGGTTAGAATTTGGCTTCTTCAAAAACTGACTATACCAGCATACTTGCCTCAGTCAAGCGTATCTTTTGGTAAGTTCAGTTAAGTTCAATTTTCATTTCTGGGAAATTTCATTTTTTTCATTTTATTTTATATGGGACACGATGCATCCAAGCACCAGGATTCATGACAAGTTGAAAGGCATAGAAAAATTTTGTGCTTGAAAGTACTGAATTGGACTCATTCTAGAAGAGAATGATCTTGAAAATTTTATCAAGGAATTTTTTCCAGAGCCCAAAGAAGATGAAGAAAAGGAAAAGTACAAGAAGGACATGATTAGATCCAAGAGGATCATGGATAATTATATCAAGGATCACTTGGTTCCTCAAGTATCCTCCAAGGATACACCTAAGGAGATGTTTGATTCCATATCAAGAATGTATGAAGGAAGAAACATCAACTGGAAGATGAATTTGAGAGCCCAACTCAAAAGTACAAATATGAGAAAGGGTGAATCTATCCAAGAATATATCACAAGGTTTTCTCAATTCAAAGAACAACTAGAAGAAATTGAAGAAAAGATTGATGAAGATAAATTAGTAATGATCGATCTCAAAGGTCTTACTATACCATGGGATTCTAACATCCAAAAAATTTGTGCAAGGAAGGAAAGCCTACAATTGGATATCCTATGGGAAGAATGTGTTCAAGAGGAAGGTAGAGTAGCAAACCGAGAAGCACTAATTAGAGATGATGACCATGCATTAGCTAGTCATGTTAGAAGAAGAAAAGGAAAACATAATTTCAAGAAGGAAACTCATAAGGAGTCTCATCCTCCTAAGAAGTTTCAAAAGAACAAAAAGGGAGATTACAAGCAGAAGGACTTCTCCTCTTATCAATGTTACCATTGTGATAAGATAGGACACATTGCCAGAAATTGTCCAACAAGAAAATAAAAATACAAGAGGAAGAATAAAAAAATACATCATTCTCATTTAGACGAAGAAGAATAAGAATAAGAATCTCCCAAGAAGTCAACAAAGGAGGAAATTGAAGAATATGTTTTATGGATGGTGAAGCTCTTATGTGTCCTAGAGTAAAATATCTAGAAGATGCATTTGTCACAGGAATAGAAGAAGGTGGATTGTATAAACTGAAAGTTCACTAAAAACAAGCCTTAATTCATGATACTAGAAGTCCATGTGAACTATGGGATAGAAAGTTTTCTCAGATAAAAGTCTTACCACATGTCAGCAAGGTAGTAACAGGTTTACCAAATCTAAATATTGGTCACGAAGGAGTATTTAAAGGATGTGTGAAAGGAAAGAACATAAAGAATCCATTTCTAAAAAGAGAAACTAAGGTAGAAGGAATATTGGAACTTGTTCACTCATATGTATGCAGTCCAATTCCATCAACATATTTAAGTGGATGTGTATATTATGTAACATTCATTGATTATTACTCTCGTAAGACTTGGGTTATTTTTTGAAATCAAAAGATGAAGTGTTTGGAAATTAGTTCAAGGAATTCAAAGTCTTGGTATAGAATCTTTCAGAAAGAAAGATCAAGACACAGGGTTAGGTAATGGAGGAGAGCATACTTCAAAATGAATTTGGAAATTCTGCAAAGATGTTGGGATTAAGAGGGAAATTACCACTCCCTATAATCAACAAAAAATGGTGTTGTTGAAAGGAAGAACCAAACCATTATGGAAGCAATGAATACTATGATCCATGATCAAGATATTCCTATGCACTTATGGGTTGAAGCAGCATGTCCAAAACATAATATCCCATAATGCATTTGGGTTCAAAACCCCTGAAGAGATGTTCATAGGAAAGAAACCAGAAGTAAGTCTCCTCAATATATTTGGTTGTCTATTGTTTTTTCATATCCCAAAAGAGAAAAGAACCAAGTTGGATTCTTCTGAAAAGAAAGGAATATTTGTTGGATACTATGAGGTATTGAAGGCCTTCAAAATTTATATACTAGGTTACCACCATATGGAAATTAGCAGGGATGTAACCTTCGATGAAGATGCAGCTCTCAAAAAATCAAGAAAGTGTCAACTTGAAGAAACATATGAAGAAGTTGTAGCTCCCAGAGCTGCAGAACTGATGAAAGAATTTGCACCTTCTCTTGATGATGAGATTCCAAAAGAACATGATATGTTGGAGACCCAAGAAACTCCCCACATGAATATCTCCCACAAGAGAAATCTAGCTTGGGCTCATGAGATCGTTCAAGAACCATGGTATTATTTATGATATTATGATATCCCATGTTAAGAATAGTAATCTCAATGGTCACTTGCATTTAATATTTAGTTAGTTAAGTAGTAGTTTCACCATTTCTAGTCCATAGTATTTTCTAACCCATGGTATTTACACATGGTTTTGTTGTTATGTATTCCTATAAATAATTGAGTCTAGTAATGAGAAGGAAACCAATATGACCATGGTCTGTTCCATCATATTATACTTCCTTTCTTTAATATTTAACATGGTATCAGAGTGATATGGTCAAATCCATTCCTTTTTCCTTAGGTAATCCTTTTCACATAGTGGAAAGCACACACACACAGAGGTTGTGATCGAAGCGGGAACACATTGAGGAACCAAGTGTATTTTTTCTTTTTGTTTTTGTTTTTCTTTGACACACCCTGACTGAAGGAAAAAAATTTCATTGACCCACTAACACACCCTGCCTGAAGGAAAAGTGTGTTGGTGATGCACCTTTTCTAAAAGAAAAGTGCATCAGTGATGCACCTTGCATGATGGAAAAGTGTGTCACTGACACCATAGAAACACCTTGTCCAAAGGAAAAGTGTGTTGGTGACGCACCTTGTCTTAAGAAAAAGAGTGTCGGTGGCACACCTTGTCCAAAGGAAAAGTGCGCTGGTCACTGTTCACTTACAATTTTTTTGACTGATGCTCCCTTCTAAAGCCTTCTGCTAGCTATACAAGCTGTGAAACTGAGTTAAAGGACCAGATATTCTATCATATCTCTAGATCCATTTTTATCAAGAAAATGGTCATAGAAGATGGATACTACCAGCACAAGCACCTCAAATTTGAAGCAGATATTTGGACCTGTACTGACTGATACCAACTATGAGTTTTGATCTATCAAGATGAAGACGTTTCTCCAACTGAACAAATGTTGGGATATGGTTGAAAATAAGTTAAAAGAACCTGACACAAATTCTCTGGCTGCAATGAATAATGCCTAGAAGAATGCCGTAGAAGCTTTTCAAGACCAAGATCTCACATCCAAATGTTTGATCCAAATTTATGTCGATGACTCCATTTTCCCGCATATCTTAGGAGCCACCAGCGCACATTAAGTTTGGAATCTACTCGCATCACCTACAAGAGAACAGACCGAGTAAAAATGGTAATATTGCAAATTATTTGACTTTAGTTTGAGACTCTAAAATTGAAGTAAACTGAAAATGTAGATCATTTTATGACTAGGGTTTTGGGCATTGTAACCCAATTTCAAACCTATGGTGAACCTCTAGAAGAGAAGGTAATTGTTCAGAAGATTCTAAGGTGTCTCGCTAAGAAATTTTCTATGGTAGTTATCGCCATAGAAGAATAAAAATATATGTCTCAGTTTACCCTAGAATAATTTATGGGATCCCTTCTATATCATGAAGCTCGACTCAATAAAGAAAAAGAGTTGTTGAAAAATACTTTCAGCACCCAAGCTTCCCTCAGCAGAGGTCGAAGCAGAGGAGGAAAAGGTAGAGGAAGAAGAATCCGAGCGTCTCCTCATACATAGGACATAACCTGTCCTAAACATTCAGATCACTTAAAGCACTCTCATAATTCTCAAGTTTAGAGGGGGAGAGGCAAGATATGGACCAATAAGTCCAATATTTAGTGTAACTACTACAAGAATTAAGGCCACTATGAACGAGAATGCAAAAATAATCATGCAAACCAGAACATTGGCAGATCCAATCTCTCTAAAGAAGAAGAAGGCTCGTCATAGGCTATGTTCCTCTCTTATCAAGTAACTGAAGAACATTGAAGCTCGGATTTATGGATACTAGATGGCAGTTGCAGCAATCACATGATAGGTAACAAGTCACTTTTCTCTAGTTTTGATTCCTCTATTGTCACGAATATCAAGCTAGGATATTACTTTTTGGTTCCAGCAAAAGGAAAAGGTATTGTTCGTGTATTTACAAAGAAAAATGAAAATAAGTTTATTCATGATGTTTTCTATCTACCACATCGGAATTTCAATATGATTAGTATAGTTCAATTACTTAAGAACAAGTATGATCTTCTATTTTATTATACATATTTTTCCATTTATGTTAAACCCCCCAGTAGGAGACTCATAGATAAAATTGAAATGACCAAGAATAGAATATTTCCTCTCAGTCTCAGAAGTGTCAACCTTCCACAGTCTGTATCCCGTATTGTTTATAGTTTAGATGAAACCCGGTTATGGAAATGTAGGTTCATTCATATTCCCTTCAATATTTTCAATCTCCTACACAAACAGTCCATGGTGAAGGGGTTACCAGTTATACATGAACAATCCAGCTCCTGTGAGGATTGTATCATTGAGAAACATCAAAGGCAGAGCTTCCCCATTTCCACATCTCGAGCCAAATAACATATTAAAATAGTTCATACAGGCATCTATGGGCCCATGTAAACCCAATCCATAGGAGGTATCTTTTATTTTCTGACATTTATTGATGATTTTAGCAAGAAAATATGGGTTTATTTCCTCAATAACAAATCATATAACTTTTCCATGTTCAAAGAGTTCAAATCCTTGAATGAGAAGAAGTATAGAAATTTCATTAAAGTGCTCAGGTCAGATGGTGGAGGTGAATATGATTCACATGAGTTTAGAAATTTCTGCAAGAAGCATGGTACCCAGACTCATAGTTCACCACCAGATACACTCCATGACATAATGGATTTGTTGAATGAAAGAACCATACCATAATGAACATGTCACGTAGTATTTTTTCACACAAGAAGCTATCAGATGAGTATTGGGATGAAGTTGTTGCATGCTCAATCTACTTGCTCAACAAATCACCCAAGCTGAGTGTCTAGGACAAGATTCCTGAAGAAGCATGGAGTACTACTAAGACTAGTGTTGCACATTTCATATTTTTTGGTTCTATTGGATTTTCTCATGTACCTAATGAACTTGGAAGGAATTTGGATAAGAAGAGTGAGTGGTGCATTTTCACTGGTTATAGTGAACAACACAAGGCTTACAAGTTGTATAATCCTGTCACCGAAAATATTTTGGTGAGAAGAGATGTTAAATTCCTTCAATACAAATGTTGGAGTGATCTTTCCTACATACTGTCATGTCCCCTCCCACCTTGGAGGAGGAAACATGATCATTTATTCTACTTGAGTTACCCATATCTTATACTCAATGGATTCTGCATGCATTTGATGATTCTCGTTTCCTTTTTTTTCTTAAACTTCTTTCAGATATACACAAGAAAGAATTTCCCCTCTACTAACATTCTGATACAGACAGCATATTTATTCTTTTTCTTCCCCAAATCGTAGAAATATCAAATGGCTAAGAAGGACCGCAACGGAAATCAATGGTCTCTTCCAGTTTTGCATCCGGAGACAAATCGACGGCAGAGAACCATCCCACAAAAAATCAACAGTGCGGAGAGATTCACTTGCAGAATCGAAAACATATCAAAATTTCACTCTCGCATCTCACATGCGAAACAGCTGTTGCAGAGATCGAAGTTGCGGAATCAAAATTTACCATAAGTAATTTCTGCATCCCACATCCCGCAAATTGCAAAAAGCATATTTTTCCAAATGACATTTCCGCATCCCACATCCCACATCCCACAAGTTGTGGAAAGAGAATTGCGGAAGGGAAAATGTGGAGTCCAAACTTCTGCAAAGTGCATTTCTGCATCCCGCATCCCACAAGTTGTGGAAGGGAAAATACAGAGTCCAAAATTCTGCAAAGCACATTTCTACATCCTGCATCCTGCAAGTTGTGGAAAGGAAGTTACGGAAGGAAAAATATGCGGAAATTCAATCTTTTCATGAAAATTTCTAAGTCTAAAAGTAATTTTGAGAATTCAGGCCATCACCAACCCAGCCGATCTAGCTCTATAACAACATAGAAATTTTTTATTGAAATGAAATTACATAAACATATACATCATTCATGAAATATACAGTTGCATTAAATACATTCTATTAAAGCATTCATCATATTCATATTCATTTATAAATAAGTACAGTTACAGGGATTGAAACACGAGAAATACTTATCTTTATCAAAATCTTGTCCCGCAACCAGCTATGTCACTGCAATGTTCCACCCAACCATAGGCCAGTGTGCTCATCAATCTCTCAGCAATGCTGCCACCCCCAAGATGGGCATGATTTCCCCAAGGAATAAGGAAGACTAGTAGAGTCTCTCATAGCCAAGGATATAATAAAACTCATCTCAGCCGACACAATTAGGTTTATCAAGCTTACACAAGAAGTGGTTCACACATAGTCAAAATTCACACAAGACACAGTCGGTCCAACTACCGGTTTGGTTTATCATGCTGGAAAGGAGGTGGAAATATTGACTGCTATGCTAGTGAGCTCAATCCCAGAGATATGGACACCTGCACCAAGTCTATCCTAGCTTCTAAATCATCTGCACAGCCAACACAAGGAATCACTCCCTTCTCTACTCCATAGTCCCTTAGGCTATGCCTTCCCTCTCCAGTGCTATCCCAGGTGTACAAAGAAGAAAACCACTCCCCCAAATCTGTCTGTGAGGTTCCTTTTTACACTAGGTTCATCAGGAAGGTCCAGAATCCATTTACATTTATCCAAGCCAATTCAGAGACCACACAAGGGTGTACACACAACGATCATAGTTCTAGGTTCAAGAAAACATTAAAGAGGCCAAGGAATGCACACACACACAGCAATTACAAAATTCTAGGCATTGCATGAGCTAGATCGACTGATACAATCACAGAATCCAAATATTTTTAATGGTTTATCAGTTCAGAATGAAAAACACGATTTCTGGGTATGCACATTTAGGAAAACGATTGACAAATAAGGAAATCATGGAGGAAACAAAACTAATAGGATAGGAAAAAAAATGTGAAGGATGAAAATTCGAGAGGTTTTTCTGCGTGAGTCTACGTGCCTAAATGAAAATGAATGAATGAATGAATCCATGATCCATCAAAAAAATGTCCTGTCATTTTTCCAAAATGTGAGGGAAGCTGAAACATGAATGCATGAGGGAATGGCATGTGTTTTTGGGTGTTTTTCTTGCCCATGCAATAAAAAACATGATTTTCAGAGATGGTGCTCTGCCCATTTCGAATTTCTGCCAAAACTCTTCCCATTCCCAATAAATGTCTCAAGATTAAACATCTGCCCCCTTATCCTTAGGAAAATCATGTCCCTATCTCTTTACCATTTACGACGCATAGTTGGTTGTAGGTTTTTAATTAATTTGTATTTTACATGATGTCTCAAGTATACCATGCCTGGATAGCACATAAACCATTGCCATTGATTCTAACTTCCGAACACAAACACAAAATCAATGGCAGGGCCTTGGCCTTGAGCTCCTTGCCATGATTTAATACAATATTCACATCATTTGAAATTTAATATCAGGGGGTCAAAAACCGGGGTGTTACACATACATCAAAAATAAAGTGTAGATATGCCAGATCTACCTATCAAAGTTCCAACATTGGAAGTACATAATCAAGAAGAAACACCAGCAAACAGTCCATCTCAAAACCAGAAAACCAAAAGTTTGAGGGATTTATATGAACAGACTCATGTTATTGATGAGAAGCTTCAATCTGCTGTGTTTTCCTATCATCCCACATCTTTTGATGAAGCAGTAAAGGACGCACAGTGGGTACAAGCATTGAATGAAGAGATTGATGCTATTGAGAAGAATTTGACTTGGGATGTTGTTGATATCCCTATAGACAAAACCATTATTGGAATCAAATGGGTCTATAAGAACAAACTGAATGAAAAATGAGAGCTTGAAAAGAAAAAGGAAAGGTTGGTTGGAAAAGGATATGCACAACAGTATGGTGTGGATTATGATGAAACCTCTGCTCCTGTAGAAAGGATGGATACCATGAGATTTGTACTTTCCATTGCAGCACAAAATCAGTGGCCCATTTATCAAACAGACGTGAAATTTGTCTTTCTCAATGGTATTCTTGAAGAATAATTCTATGTAGACTAGCCACCTGGATATTTTGTCAAATTTCATGAACACAAAGTGATTAAGCTGAAAAAAGGCCTAGTATGGTATAAAACAAGATCCACAAGCTTGGTACAGTAGGATTAATTCCTATCTCACGACCAATGGGTTCAACAGAAGTAGCAATGAGTTCACTCTGTATGTGAAAACAAATCAGCAAGGTAAAAATTTTATTGTATGTCTTTATGTTGATGGCATGATTTACACTATAAAAGAATGATAGGCATTTTAATGTATTTAACTACAACTAGACCTGATTTGATGTATGTTGTCCATCTTATTTCCATATTTATGGAGTCTCCCAAAGACTCACTGAAAATATGGAAAAATAATTCTAAGATATGTTGCATACACACTTGGATATGGCCTTTGGTACACTCATTCACCAGACAGTACTCTCACAGGGTACACTGATAGTGATTTTGCAGGAAGAATTGATGATAGGAAAAGCACATCTGGTTATTCTTTTCATTTGGGTACAAATCTAGTCTCTTAGGCATCTAAGAAACATCCCATTGGCAGCATGTCATTTGCAGAACCAGAATATGTAGGATCTACCACAACAGCTTGCGATACAGTTTGTCTAGGAATACTTTTAAAGTATATGGGACACACATAAAAGGATCCAACTCTTATTTTTTGTGACAATATTTCCACAATAACATTGTCTATAGATAATGTATTTCATAGAAAGAGAAAACATATTGACACTCGCTATCATTTCATTCGTGAGTAAATCAATAATGGAGATATTACATTACTGTTTTGTGGCTCTAAGAAGAAATTGGTTAATATGCTCACCAAACCATTGGGAACATATGCATTTGAATATCAGAGAGAGAACCTGGGCATTGACAATATTGAATATATTATACAAGTTGATATTAAGGGGGTGTGTTTAGAATAGTAATATCAATGGTTACTTGCAATTATTAGTTAGTTATTTAAGTATTTGGTTGACCATTTATGGTCCATAGTATTTTTCGACCCATGATATTTACCCATGGTTATGTTTTTATGTGGTCCTATAAATACTTGAGTCTAATAATGAGAAGGAAACCAATGTTCCCATGGTGTGTTCCATCATCTTCGGCTTCTTTTTCATTAATCTTTAACATCCCTCCTAGTCTTTACCTTCATTTCCTTTTCCCATAGACACATGCTTGTTCTGCAGAAACCACCATTGATCTTGTTTCCCATGTTTTTGTTGGATCCTTCTATGTAGTATCGGTCTCCTTCTTCCATTACGTATCCACCTCCATAGCTTTCACTCACCACTTCTTGGTGTACATTCATCTAAGCTCACAACTGTCAAACTTCTCTCTAGTTTCAAGTCCTATCCCAAACTAATCTCCACGCTAGCGTCACACTCGTAGACACGAGACCTAGAATTCACCATGGATACTACTCTCATCCATGTTGTGTATCTCCATGTCACGGTCTTCCATTGATGCATCTTACCTCCATAGAGCTCCAGCTCCTATTCTCGTCGTACCCTTCCCAACTCCACATCGCACCCTACTACCACCTATGGGATCAACTCCATCCAATACCCACATAATTATCTACAACACTCTTCTTGTGGCTCACACTTTGTCTCCATGATTTGGCATCTCCATTCCTGATCCACATTACGTCGTCACTATGTTCTAGTGGTTATATTACCTTAGCCTTCACCACCAGACGTCATCTTTGTTCAGTCCTATGACCACTAAGTAGCTTCTATTAGTTCCCATGGTCATCTTTTTCCCTCGACATAGTTTCCATATCAACAACCCAAAGGAATACCATTCAATGGCTATCTTAAATATTGCTATAATACCATGTTGAATTTTACTTATAGCAGTACTATTTTCATATCTTAATAATTAATTCTATCAATATGATTTTCAAACAGTAATTTTTCATCTCACTTATCATTGAATGATTATATACTAAAGAGTTTAAATTTAAATTCATTGGAAACAAAAATATCACGGAAATATAGCCATGCATAGTAGACACAAATTTTACTATTGGAAACCCAAACTTGGGAAAAAACCAACCAATTTTTTTAAAGAAGAAATCAGTCCAAAGTTACAAGTACATCACCATCAATATGAAGAAACCCTAGTGTATGTATAGTTCTCCCTTCATGAAGAGAAGATAGGGAACCCTCAAGAGATAAAAACAACCTTAAAAAAATGTTCCTTGAAATTTCGCTATACCCAGCTAAACATGAGCACTTGTGGAGAGAGAAAACTTGGATGATCAAAAATGAATTGTTGATGCTTTTTATTTATACACATCAAGTCACTTCAATTTCACTTACTGGGGATGACTTTCACTTTTTTGCGGACAACTTTTACTTTGACCACTTCCATGTTTTGTGGGGCCTCTTCAATGCTTTCTAGGACTTATTCAATGGTTCAATGAGATTTGACTTGTCTTTTTGTTATTTCTTCTTCACTAGAAAAGTTTTCCATGAATTATGATGTTAATTTTCTCCTCACATGCATGTATATTCATGCATAGAGATATAATGTTGAATATACCCACACTAAGAAGTCTCGGACACTTCTTAGAGCATATGTCAATTAAACATTAGACTACACTTGTTTATTCCACAAGGGAATGAAATCCCTTATCAAATAAACAAGTCAAACACTCTAATATAGAATAGATCACTCCATCATGGAGCAGGAAATGTGATAGCACCTTGGGGCCAATATTGCCAAACCATATGACTCAAGATAATGGGATATTTCATGCCCCTTCATGTGCCATTAACCACTAGCCATATGAATCAGGTCATTTCACGTGGATGAATGTATACCCCATGTTGCAATGTGGAGAAACATCAACATTTCCCATGTGTTGCAATGATTTTAGAATAAAATTAGGGATGTTGATAATATTTTGATGACCAAAAATGGTGTTGTATCTACCTTCATAGGTGATTTAGTTTTGCACAAAATATGTGACATATTTCCATGGCTGAGGCAGAGACTTCCGATCAAAGCCCTTCCCTTTCTTGACTAGGGATTCATCTTCCCATAAAAAGTCTTGTTTTGTTTTTGGGAGCATTGTTTTCCATTCAAACCATCAGTCACCAACCCATGGAATCCTTGTAATCATATCCAATACTCCTTATGTTACTTTAACATGAAACCCCTAAACTTTAGACAAGGTCTTGTAAATATTGTATGCAAAGTCCAAAGCTTTCTCCACATCAAATCCCTTCAATTTATCAAGGTATGTCACCCATCTTGCTTCCTAAAAAATCTGGTATACCCTTTCATTTTTCTACAATGGTGTTTTGGTCTCTGGTTCATGTTTGATAATAGACCCCCCCTATTTTAGCTGATTTTACCACACACGGTTAATCACATGTTGATGGCATTCCATGTCCCTCTGCAGACTTTTTGGACCCTATGGACTTATATTATCCTTTGATGTTCCAAGTTCATCCCTAAAAACCCCCTATTTATTGTTGTACGCGACTTTTAAACCTATTCTCGCGTGTACATGCGGGTATTGACCTTAACCCCGCGTACATCGGGATGTGTGCATAAATCCAAATACTTTTGTAGTTTTCCTTCATGTGAGTCCAAACCACTTGACTCTTTTCCTTACATATGCCTTGATATCGCTCGAATTTGACCCTCCATTACCCTATTGGAGTGCTATATAAGGAACCTCTTGGATACATTGAAGAGGAGGAATTGAAGAGCAAGTAAATTATAGTCCATTGTTGCCACAATTTGCATATACTTGAGTCTGCATCCCTTTGTCCCTTTGGAGCACTTTGTGTTCTTCCCAAGCTTTCATTTGCTAGTGATCTTGCTATCGAGAGATGGAGGATTGAGGTGGTGGAGGACTCAGTTTCTCCAGTTCGTAGACGTGCCAACAGAGGTTTTCACTATTGTAATATCTTATTTTATTAATAGAAATATCTTTCCCTATCCAAGTATGTGCAATTGAATATGAATGTTGAATCCATGGATGTGTTTAATTTTTTATGCATCATTGAATATACATGCTAGAGTAGGTCTAACGCACTATTATATAGCATGCTTCTTGTTTGTTGTTGTTGAGAGAGAATTGCTAATACAAGCATGAATTGGAAAGCTCAACAGGGATCTACTTCAACCGTTCGAAACAAGGTACGATTCGGTATCCCTTAGTGTTAGATGTTTGGTTTCTCTTGCATATTTGGAAATATTGATTTCTAGTGTTAAAGTTGTCTGTTGTGGTACACCTCAAGCCATAGGAAGTTTCTCTTCGTAACAAAATTGGCGACCATACTAGGGAGGTTCCTAGTTGTTTCTCTTTGGGGGTTGTTGGTATTCAATGAACTTGAATTGCTCTTGATTTCATTGTTTCTGTGTCGGGTCTAGGGGCAGGTTTTCCTAGTAGGGTCCTAAAGAAGTAAATTTTGTCTTAGCTTGTCTGTCTACCCTATTTTTCTTCTTTTTTCTTCCTATACATGGGTTTTGCATTCATAGTCACGTATACGCGCGGGTTTTCCTTGAACAATCGAGTATGTATGCCCTTTTGTTGAGAACAGTCATGTATGCTTTGATTTTGAACCTTTGTTGGAGGATTAAGTGTTGTTGGGTGAGTTCTGATGATTGTTGAGTCTTCTTTAATGCTTCTGGAGTCTATATACACCCTATGTTTCTAACCAGAGACTGCTTATAGTTTGTTTTTAAGTTTTGTTCTTGTCATCCATTTATCCATTTTTCATTTTGAGATTAGTGCATTAGGTATCTTTTACCTTAGTGCCTTTCATGGCTGTTGTTTGTGAGTGGTTACAGGGTCTAGGGGTTGTAGATTCATTTATTTTCTTTCATATCTCATTTATTACAAAAAACACAAAAATATTTTTTCTTTTGCATAGTTATGCATCTCTTGCATTTTGCATTGGCATGGTACTTGCATTAGGTTTGCTTACTGTTATTATAGTTAGATTTTCATATAAGAATGACTACACTTACATTTGAAGGAAAACTTGTGCATCTCATGTAGTGGCATACCGTGTTCTTCACTCTACACATTGCATTTGGAATTTCTTGTTAGGTGTGCATATTTACTTTACTGTTGAGTCATAACTTCATTGGTTGCACGACCATTTACCCTTTGAGTAATCACAGCCAAATAAAATCAATGCTTAATAAAATGAATTACACTCTTTTCTTTTTTAGGGTGCATCAATAAGAATAGGGTTTAGGGTATTGGAATAGTTCATTGTGAGTCAATTCTCCAAGACCATTAAACAAAACAAGTAGGTGTCTATCCAGTTGAGAGTGTGAAACCCTTGATATAATTAGTGTTTCTCAGGGCACTCCTTTTACACAGGAGTTAAGCACGAGGCAATGCATGCAATTGTGATTGGGCTGACCCCTGGTGACTTTTTGTGAGCACCAGAGATATTTCTAGGATTGTATTTGTATCTATGGGCCTTTGAGGTATTGATTGGTGCACCCTTGGGGTACTAGTTGTGCTTTCAGGCTTCGAGCTTTGTTACCCTTCCCATGCAGTTGATGCCTCCTGCGACTATCCACCTGAGAATTGGTTATATTGAGGTGACCTTCATTGCCTTACCTAGGTTATCGAGGCAGTATTTGCAGAGGTTATTCTACAGGTGTCCTAGCTAAGTAGGGGTCGGATAACACAGTCGCTATATGCGTTGAAGTTGAGGGCCACTATAATTGGTTACAAACCTCCACTTGTTGTGTATGGGAGTCTCAAGCCTCTCCTAGGTGAGACATACTTACTTCATTCGGGAGCTCACTTATCCTACCCTTGGTTTGCTTGTGATTTGGATTTATATTTTCTTAGGTGTATGCTCTGTGCACGCTAGATTGCTTAGGGTTGCGTATCTAGATCGAGTCTTTTCTTTTTATTGATTCATTATGGATTTGGGTGTGGCACCTCACCATTCTCATCATTTAGTAGGACTTTCACCTTCCACGTCTCCTCCTCCTTTGGGACAGAGAACCAAACAGTCTGGGTGGACTCATTCTCACTTTGATTCATACACTATGGGTGATCATGACCATGAGATTTTGGAGATCCCCAATCTTCTTCGTCATGTATGGGAAGATGAAACTCCTAGCACATACGGGACTCCGATAGGGTCTGGTCATCATTTGGCTGGGTCATCACAAGAATATTTTCCACGATTCACAGAACCCACACACCCTAATCATCGGTATTGGATTCCAGGCGATGAGACTCACCACACATCTGCTAACACTAGCACTATTAGGTATGGCATGCCTAATATTATTGAGACCATTCAGGAACTTCATGAAGGATCGGGTGTTGACCTTGGTGTTGCGCCTGGGGAAGCTTCCATTCCTTTCCAGGCGGAGAGGTTTGGTAGCTCTAGTCACATGACACCTTCCATCTCTTTGGTGGAAGTTCCTTCACACACACATCCTAGGCCTAGAACTATTGTTCCTATTCAGGGACCAGAACCTAGACATGTGAATATTCGGGGCACGAGTTATATTCCTTCACATATCCCATCGTCTTCTGCACCAGTCGCTTCAAATTCCTTTTTAACCATGCATTCTCCTCCTAACTCTAGTGGGCCTTCTAGTCGATTCTGTCACGTACCCATACCCCATTATCATGCAGAATTAAAAATTTCATCGAGATCCTTTACTGCTCATTGAAACACAGGGCATGGTCGTGACCACATCTCGACATTTCCAACACTATCAGGCTCCCTCCAATATTCCATTGATCAGTTCGACGATCTGCAAGGAAATATCTCAGAGGAGATCAAACAGTGGAGAGAAAATGCGATGAAAATCAATGATCCCGAAGAATGGAATCAAATCAACGGTTCAAAATCCACCTGCAAAAATCAACAGTGCAGAAAGTTCGAGTTGCGGGGTCGAAAAGTTACAAACTTGCAATATCACTTCCCGCAGCCCGCATCTGCATCAGAAATAGATCAACGGCAGAGAATCATCCCACGAAGATCAATAGTGCAGAGATTTAAATGGCAGGATTGGGAATTATGGAAATCGTGACACTGCGATCCTGCATCCCACAAGTTACAGAGAGGAAGTTGCAGAAGGGAAATCTACAGAAACCAAAATCTGTGAAATGACATTCTGCTTCCCGCATCCCGTAAACTTGCAAATTTGCACAAAGGAGGATTTCTAGCAGGAACTCATCTTTTCCACTAAATTCTTGGATCGATCTGATCATTCAGGCCATTACCAATCTGGCCAAGCTACCCCGTAACTTAGTTCAAAATTCATTCATAGGAAAACATACATACATGCCTATAATTTTAGTTATTCAAAGGAACAATACATCAATTCAGCATAGCAACATGTTTATCACATTCCATCAAGCAATTTACAAAAACAAGAAATACAATTGCAGAGAATAACATAGACAAGAACACTTATCTTGAATAGAACTTGTCCCACAACTAGCTATGTTGTTGCAATGTTCCACCCAACCATAGTCCAGTGTGCTCCTTAGTCTCTCAGCAACACTGCCACCCCGAGCTGGGCATGATTTCCTATAGGAATAAGGGAACACTAGAAGACTCATACATAGCCAAGGTGCAATAACACTCAACCAAGCCATCACATTTGGGTTTATCAGGCTGCAGGGTAAAACATTACAACCAATGGGTTTCACAGGCCACTTAGCCAAGCCATCTCACAGTTGGGTGTCATAGACTGAACACAGTCAAGCCAACATTCACCTTTAAGGACCAATCAAGCCAACATATGGGTTTATCAGACCGTCCACAGTCAAGCCATCTCACTGCTGAGTTTATCAAGCTAACTAGCCAAGCCAGCATTCACAGTTGGATTTTTCAGACTGTCTAGCCAAAGGTTACTCACCAGGTCAAACACGACAAGACATAGCCAAGCCAACAGATGGGTTTCTCAGGCTACTGTCCAAGCCATCTTTCCAGTTGGGTTTATCAGGATTCCAAGGCAATGGGTAGGAAGAACTGCTAAGCTAATAAGCTCATCTACAGATCTAAGAATGCCTTCACAAGACCTATCTGGCATAGCTTCCCCACTGCCTACACTCCCAACGCAAGGATGTGTCCCCTTCTATGTTCCATGGTCCCTCGGGCTACCCCTTCCCTTCCAGTGCTCTTCAAGATTTCCATAGCAGGTTTACCAGCCACTTTTATCTTTTCGTGAGGTTCCACACTATTTTTATCAAGCACATTCTACATCTCTCCCATTCCTAAGTCTTATACATAGCTCAGACCCAAACCAGGGTGCAAAACACAACAACCACAGGGAGACTCTACAACACAGGCTTATTCTGGAACATGAGTAATAGGGTCTCATACACTCTATAGTTTAAGATAATGCAGCAATCCTAGTCCTGCCAAGGGAAAACACTCACAGAACGTGAAGGATACACACTGAAAGAGCTCTATTGCTACCACAATGTCACTCCTCTGGGAAATGAAGATGGTGGTTAATAATCACTCCCCCCCCCCCCCCCCCGAACCCGAACATCCCACAACTCTCAAATCGTGAGAGTAAATCCCAAACGTGAATGTGTGGGTCAAAACTGGAATACGGTTCTGGTTTTTTCTTGTCCATGCAAGAAAAACACGACATTCCAAAACTGGGTGCTCTTCCCAATTCAAAATTTCCCATACTCTTCCCCTTCCAAGAAATAAATACCTCAACCACCTTTTGGAAGAATAAATGGTTGGGAAGAGAAGACAAGAAAGAGGGTAGTTGACAATTCTAATGGGTTCTCCCCATGACCAATGGATTTTCCCCAAACTAGATCAAGGTTAACATTCCCACCCCCTTATACTTAGGAAAATAATGCCCCCATCTCATTATTCGTTGCATTGACATAGTTGGTTGCAGGTTTTTCATTAATTTTCATATTTACATGATGTTTACAAATGTGCTTGACTCATCACAGAAACCATAGGAATCAACCATGATCGCCTATATACTAAACATAAATCAATGATAGGGCCTTGGCCTTGAGCTCCTTGTCATGATTCGATATAATATTTACATCATATACATTAATGCAATGGGGTCAAAAGTGGGGTGTTACATTCCCCTCCCCCTTCAATAGCATTGTCATCAGTGCTTACAAAATTTGAACAAAATGTTACACTGGCATTGCCTCAGTGCTCTGCAGAATTGAACAAAAATGAATGTGTCAATCGCATGGCATCCTCCAGCTTCCACATAGCCTCTTCAGGACCATAGTGCTCCCATTGCACCTTTACCTGCCCTATGGCCCCTATGGCTCGGTTCTGGAGCATTGTGACCTTCCTGTCAAGGATTAGCATTGGCTCGATTCATAACTCTCCCTCGGGTTCCACCTGAATCACATCCCAATTTATCACATGGTTAGGATCATGTATATATTTCTTAAGCAAAGAAACATGAAAAACATTATGTTCCCTAGTGCTAGCAGGCAATGCAAGTCTATATTCAACTGGCCCTATTCTTTCAAGCACTTCGAACTACCCACAATATCTTAGTGACAGCTTGGCACAACTCCCAAGCCTCAAGGAAATCTTCTATGCCCTCACTCTGAGGTAAGCATGATCCCCAATACTAAACTCTCTGTTCACCCTATGCTTATCAGCATAGCTTTTCTGTCTGTCCTGGGCTACTTTTAGATTTTTCCGTGTCTTTACAACCTCCTGCTCCATTTCCTTGAGCAATTCTAGACCAAGCACAACCCTGTTCATTGGATTATCCCAAGTCACTGGTGTTCTACACCTCCTTCCATACCAAAGATTCATACGGACTCATCCCCAATAATGCTTGTTGTCCATTATTATAGGAAAAATCTACCAAGTGTAAATAATATTCCAACTTGTTTGGTTTGTCCATCACGTACATGCAAAGCATGTCTTCCAGCACTTGGTTAACTCTCTTTGTCTGCCCATCAGTCTGAGGATGGTAAGTAGTGTTGAAGTTCAACTTTGTACACAAATCCGCAAACAACCCCTTCCAAAAATTGGAAGTGAACTTCACATCTCTGTCAGAGACTATTGCCTTTGGCAATCCATGCAATTTGACAATATCCTTCATGAATATCTTTGCAATGTCATCAGTCTTATGCGTAGACTTAACAAGTATGAAATGTGATGCCTTCGTCAACTTGTCCACCACAACCATGATGGAATCATGTTGTCTCCAAGTCATTGGCAATCCTATAATAAAATCCATGGAAATAACTTCCCATTTCCATTCTGGAACTGGAAAAGGCTGCAACAAACTTGTAGGGTGTTGATGCTCAACCTTTACCTGCTAACATTTCATGCACCTTTAAATATATTCAGCCATGTCCTTTTTCATTCCTGTCCAAAAGTACTGCTTTCTAGCTGCAGCAATTGTCTTTTGATATCCTAGGTGACTAGAATATGGAGCTTGATGGATCTCCCCCATAACAACTCCCCTCAAATATGCTACCTTTGGAATGTAAATTCTTCCTTTATAAGAATTCCATCTTCTTCCAATTTATATTCCTCATACCTCTTCTCAAGACTTTGCTTCTGCAATTTGTCTTTAACCTGCACATACAATTCATCTTCAGCAACATGATCAACAATCTGTTGCCTCACCTCCGATTGGAAAACACTAACAGATGCCACATGCATGTCCTCCACCTTACTGCTGAGTGCACCAACTACCTTATTCTCTTTTCCTTTTATGTGTTTGATTTCAAAATCAAACTCACATAAAAACTCCAGCCATCTAGCTTGCCTAGCATTTAGAGTAGGCTGATCAAATAAATACCTCAGACTACAATGGTCTGTCCTTAACTCAAATCTTCTGCCCATCAAGTAATGCCTCCACATCTTGAGAGCATGTACGATGGCTGCAAGTTCCAGATCATGAGTAGCATAGTTCTTCTCATGTTCCTTAAACTTTCTGGACTCATAACATATCATGTGGTTGTCTTGCATAAGGACTCCTCCAAGCCCTTGTCCGCGTGCATTGGTACACACCACAAAATCTTCCGTTGGGTTTGCAAATTTCAATACTTGTGCACTGGTGAGAATGTTCTTCAATCATTGTAAGCTTTCTTCACACCTCACTGTCCATTCAAAATTTATCCCCTTCTTTTGCAAAGAAGTGATGGCATGTGCAACCTTGGAGAATCCTTCAATGAATCTCCTGTAGTATCCTGCAAGTCCCATAAAAGATCTCACATCTGTCACATTTCTTGGAGTAGGCCAATTCATAATGGCTTCAATCTTGTTAGGGTCCACAGATATACCCTCTTCTGAGATAATGTGACCCAAATACTGAATTCTATCTCTATAGAAGTCACACTTTATCATCGTTGCATACAACTGATGCTCCCTAAGCAATTGTAATGCCAATATAAAATTTTCTTCATGTTCTTCCTCATTCTTAGAATAAACAAGAATTTCATCAAGGAAAACAAGAACAAACTTGTCCAAATACCTACTGAAGACACTATTCATAAGGCACATAGATGTAGCTGGTGCATTTGTCAGACCAAATCATACCACTACAAACTCATAATGTCCATACCTTGTTCTGAATGTTGTCTTATGAATGTCTTCATCCTTGATTCTCACCTGATGGTAACCCGACCTCAAGTCAATCTTGGAAAATACCTTTACTCCTCTCATTTGATCAAAGAGGTCATCAATCCTAGGAAAAGGATACTTGTTATTTACTGTGAATTTGTTCAGTTGTCTGTAATCAATACACAATATGAGTATACCATATTTCTTCTTTACAAACAGAACTGGTGCTCCCCAAGGAGACCCACTGGGTCCGATATACTTCTTCTCCAACAACTCTTACATTTGTATCTTCAACTCTACCATTTCTAGTGTACTCATTTTGTAGGGTGTCTTGGACACTGGTGCTACTCATGGCACAAGTTCAATTGTGAAATCAATGTCCCTCTTTGGAGGAAGCCATGGAATCTCATCAGGAAACACATCGCTGAATTCCTGCAACACATGAAATTCCTCCAACCTAGGAGTTTCATTCTTTGTTGCCTCCAAAATATGAGTTGCATACAATGGGAAACCTTTCCTATAGAACTTCTTCAACTGCATTGTTGAATCCTACCTCACAGAAATCACCTTTGGAATGCCTTTCACAATCCTTGAGTTGCCTTCTTCATCCAAGCACTCAAAATCCTTATTATAACATTCAAGATTTACTTTGTGAGCTTAGAACCAATCCATTCCAATGAGAAAATCATAGGAACCAAGGGGTAGAACATTTAGATCTACACAAGTGACCAATCCATTCATAACTAGTGGACATTTCTCCATCACTTCACTAGCCTTTCTCTTAGTTTCAGTGGCTAGCTGAACTAACCAAGATTTGCTATGCTTTACTTTCTTAAAGGCACAAATATCCACTACTCTAGGAGTAATGTAACTGTGAGTAGAACCAAGGTCAATCAAGATAGAAACAGATTTCTCAACAATCTTACCTGCAACTTCAACCACAATTGACAGGTGATCTTCCTGATGGTCCTCTAGAGCTGCATAAATCCATGGACGGCCCTTGCTACTTGACCCATTGTTTCTACTTCTTGAATGTTGTAAGCTGGCCTTGCACTCTCATTCTTGAGTGGACAATTCATGCGCATGTGGGGTCCTCCACATCTCCAACATTGGAGTGGTTCTCTGATCTACTGTGGACCTCTTGGCGTTTATCCCACCACTCTAGCTGGCTGATTTTCATCTTGGGATGGTTGCCTCTGCTGATTCTTGAAGCTAGAAGTTTTGAAACATTTCTTCCTTTGGTCAGACTTCTCATTCTTCTTGTCCTTCCATGTCTTATGGTAATCAGGTTTTCCTTTTATTTGCTCATAGCAATACTTAGTATTCCTAATTGATTCTTCAAAAGTTCTAGGTTCATAAAACTCGATTCTGTCTTTGTAATACTGAGGCAATCCACCTAGGAAACGCTAAATTTTTACCTTTTCATATTTGATGTACCTAACATACCTCAACAGTTCTAGGAACTTATTTGCATACTCTTCCATGGTCTGTTGTCCCAATCTCATCTCATGGAATTCTTTGATCTTGTCATCATAGTACCTGTGAGAGAGGTATTTCTGCTTGAAATACTTCTGGAAACATTTCCACTTAAGTCTTTTTTCATTGATCCTCCTTACTTTCTTGAAGTGCTCCCACCAAATGGATGCCCTTCCATTCAAACTGAATATGAAAACCCTTGCCTTCATGTTCCCCGAATAATCCTGAACTTGGAAGTACTTCTTTATCCTAAGAAGCCAAGCTTCAGCTTCTTGTCCAGTATTTACCTCGCCATCAAATGTAGGAGATTTAGCCTTCTTAAATTCATCCCGAGAGCGATCCCTATGGTGCCTCTTTCTTTTTACCTTGTGAGAAGAAGAGCTTGAATCCCCACTTGCTTCTTCTAATTCAGATGATCTACTATCGGTCCTTATTCTTCTTTTGGTACTGCTCTTACTGCCTTCGGGTTTTACTATACCCTATCCAGAGTCTATATTTCTTTGCAAGTCTAACAAACTCTGCAACATAGCAGCATTCAACTGATGCTGCTCTTCCTGAGCTTTAATCAGGCTTCTCATGGTGGTTGCAATATCTGGTGGTGTCTCTTGGAATATCCTTCCATTAGACTCTATGTCATCATTTCCAACTCGAACATTTTCCCCCATGGCATATCGTGCACGCTCGTAGGAGTCCCAAGCATCGTATCTGTCATGGGTTCTCATGGTTGAACCACAACTTACTTTTTCCAAAATATACTATGACTCTACAAAATGTGTTATCAACACCATTTGTTAGACACGTGGTAATTCAAAATCAAAACCATTTATTTACTATCACCTGGCCTATCTAGGCCCAATGCTATAACCGACAACTCTGGTTAACTAATTCCTAGCCCATCCAGGCCCAATGCTGCAATCCGTAGCTCTGATACCACAATGTAGTGTACTACAAGTTGGTATCAAAGGGTACTCTTGACTGGTTTCTGGTCCATCCAAGCCCAATGCTGCAACCCGCAGCTCTGATACCACAATGTCATGTACCCATACCCCATTATCAAGCGGAATTAAAAATTTCATCGAGATCCTTTACTGCTCATCGAAACACAGGGCATGGTCGTGACCACATCTCAACATTTCCAACATTTTCATGCTCCCTCCCATCTTCCATTGATCAGTTCGATGATCTGCAATGAAATATCTCAGAGGAGAACGAACGGTGGAGAGAAAACATGACAGAAATCAATGATCCCACAGACTGGAATCAAATCAATGGTTCAGAATCCACCTGTAAAAATCAATGATGCAAAAAGTTTGAGTTACGGGGTCTAAAAGTTACAAACTTGGAATCTCACATCCCACATCCCATATCCCGCATCGAAAATAGATCAACGGTAGAGAATCATCCCACGAATATCAACGGCATAGAGATTTGAATGGCGGGATTGGAAATTATGGAAATCGCGACACTGCGATCCCGCATCCTGCATCCTACAAGTTGCGGAGAGGAATTTACGGAACTACAGAAACCAAACCCTGCAAAATGGCATTATGCATCCTGCAAACCTACAAATTTGCACAAAGGATGATTCTAGCAGGCACTTAGCTTTTCCATTGAATTCTTGGATCAATCTAATCATTCAAGCCATTACCAATCTGGCCAAGCTACCTTGCAACTTAGTTCGAAATGCATTGTTGGGAAAACATACATAGATGCCTATAATTTCAATTATTCAAAGGAACAATACATCAATTCAACATAGCAACATGTTCATCACATTCCATCAAGCAATTTACAAAAACAAGAAATACAATTGCAGAGAATAACATAGACAAGAACACTTATATTGAATAGAACTTGTCCTGCAACCAGCTATGTCGCTGCAACATTCCACCCAACCATAGGCCAGTGTGCTCCTTAGTCTCTCAGCAACACTACCACCCTGGAGCTGGGCATGATTTCCTACAGGAATAAGGGAACACTAGCAAACTCATACATAGCCAAGGTGCAATAACACTCAGCCAAGCCAACACGGTTGGGTTTATCGGGTTGCAAGGTAAAACATTCCAACCAATGGGTTTCACAGGACACTCAGCCAATCCATCTCACAGTTGGGTGTCACAGACTGAACACATTCAAGCCAACATTCACCTTTAAGGACCAGTCAAGCCAAAAGATGGGCTTATTAGACTTTCCACAGTCAAGCCATCTCGTTACTGGGTTTATCAGGCTAACTAGCCAAGACAGCATTTGCAGTTGGTTTTATCATACTATCCAGTCAAAGTTTAATCACTAGGTCAAACACGACATGACACAGCCAAGCCAACATATGGGTTTATCAGGATACTTGCCAAGCCATATTTCCAGTTGGGTTTATCAAGATTCCAAGGCAATGGGCAGGAAGAACTGCTAAGCTAGTGAGCTCATCTACAGAGATAAGAACACCTTCACAAGACCTATACGGTCTGGCTTCCCCACTTCCTACACACCCAACACAAGGAAGTGTCCCCTTCTTTATTCCACAGTCCCTTGGGCTACCCCCTTCCCTTCCAGTGCTCTTCAGGATGTGCATAGCCGGTTTACCAGCCACTCTTATCTTATCGTGAGGTTCCACACTAGGTTTATCAAGCACGTTCTACGTCTCTCCCATTCCTAATTCTTGTACATAGCTCAAACCCAAACTAGGGTGCACAACAAAACAACCACAGGGAGACTCTACAACACAGGCTTATTCTAGATCACGAGTAACAGGGTCTCATACACTCTGTAGTTTAAGATAACGATACAACGTAGTGATCCCAGTCCTACCAAGGGAAAACACTTGCATAACGTGAAGGATACACACAAAAAGAACTCCGCTGCTACCACAATGTGACTCCTCTAGGAAATGAAGATGGTGATGAATAATCATCCCCCCCCCCCCTCCTCGAACCCGAACATCCTGCAGCTCTCAAATCGTGAGATTAAATCCCAAACATGAACGCATGGGTCAAAAATGGCATATGGTTCTTTTGTTTTCTTGTCCATGCAAGCAAAACACAACATTCCAAAACTAGGTGCTCTGCCCAATTAGAAATTCCCCATACTCTTCCCCTTCCAAGCAATAACTACCTCAACCACCTTCTGGAAGAATAAATGGTCGGGAAGAGAAGACAAGAAAGAGGGTAGTTGACAGTTATGATGGGTTCTCCCCATGACACATGGATTTTCCCCAAACTGGCTCAAGGTTAACATTCCCGCCCCCTTATCCTTAGGAAAATCATTCCCCCATCTCATTATTCATTGCATCGACATAGATAGATGTGGGTTTTTCATTAATTTGCATATTTACATGATGTTTACAAATGTTCTTGACTCAGCACAGAAACCATAGGTATCAACCATGATCTCCTATATACCAAACATAAATCAATGATAGTCCCTTGGCCTTGAGCTCCTTGTCATGATTTGATATAATATTTACATCATATACATTAATGCAAGGGGTTCAAGACCAGGGTGTTACAAGTTCTACTACTAGCCATGCCCGTCCTACTTTTGCTAGCACCATAATATCACAGTGCCATGTGCCTTCTTCCGTGTCAGCAGGACATGTATATTCCCATGGACCATCTCATGGAACATCCCATGGTCTAGTTTATGAAACATGTTATGGACCTTATTACGCAATATCTTACGGACAAACCTACACACCCTATGGGTCTGGATATCAACCCTTGTATCAGTCACCTAATAATGGCTTTGTTGCGCTCCAGCCTCAAGGTACTCCACATCACAATCCTTACATGCAACCCTATGTGGGTCAAATGGGAGGAGGTTATTATCCCACTGGCCAAGGCCATGGTGTATATAGTAGTCACCCTTATGTGAACTAGTCCTATCAGGGAGCATGGAACCAACCGGCTCAACCTAGGCTCCCTTTTCTTGTGACTTTGAATCTGCCCAATCTGTCGAGATTGACGAACGATCACATATCTCATGACCCAACATGGTCGACAGTTCCTACCAAACTTCCTTCAAACATCCCAAAGTTCGAGGGTAAGGCTAGTGAATATCCTGTTGAGCACGTTACAGCCTTCCATCTTTGGTGCTCTTCGAATTCCTTGAAATATGATTATGTCCGTTTAAGACTATTTTAACGCACCCTCATGGGTCCTTTCATGAAATGGTATATAGAGTTACCTGGGGGGACATATTATTCATTTCATGACCTTGCTATGACTTTTCTTAACCACTTCCAGCTACCCGTGCGTTACAATGTCGGTACCAAACTCTTGTCGAAATTTCGGCAAGACAAAACCACTCATATTTCTGATCATATTCAAGAGTGGCGTAGATGAAAGAGGATGATTAAAGACTTTATACCACCAGAGTTTCTTCTAGAGTGGTTCCTCAAGTCATTGTTACCCTATATTGCGAAGGATGTTTCCACATTCAAAGTGAAAAATGAGGACCAAGCTATTTTTAGGGCCCAGCAGTTGGACTTGATTTATGCTCAATCTGGGCTCCTTTATGAGATCATACCTAATGCTCTGTGTTCCAATTTCGAACCCAAGTTTGAACCTAGACCATATGCCGATGGTATTGATGGCTATGCGAGTACCAAACCTGTGGATTTGATTACGAAACAAGTGAGCCAGTTATTGCTTAACCAATCTACTCTGGAGAAACCTACGGCTTCGCCCCTTCCTACCCAGTCGATGGATGTACTTTCTGTGCATTTGTCGAACCCAAAAGGTAACCAGCAACCTGGAAGGAATAAAAAGAAAGGAAAAAATAATAAGGGTGGGAATAATAATAATAATGGGGCTAATGACAAGAACAATAACAACAATAATAATTATGGGGGGGACAATAAGTCTAAGCAAAAGGTTAAGTTTCCTTGCAAGTTGTGCAGGGATGACCACCTCACTCACGTGTGCCCTCGTATGGAAGATGCCTTGAAGTTCATAGCACAGGTCCCGACTGTGTTTACTAATCCTTTACCAAATAATAAAAATATGAACTCGAGGACCATTGATCCTGGTAGTGCATCTAGTGGAACTCAAACCCGCCGGATGCCGCTAGTGGTCACGGATGCATCAACATGGTGAAAGCTACTAGTGTTGTGATGCATGCGAAAGACTATGGTTCGTCACAACCTGACCTTGGGAAAGAACCTGCTCCACCTGAGAGCTCTTTGCGAATTGAAAAGCCTACAGATAAACCTGAAGTTTTTCCTCACATTCCTAAGGGAGTATTGAAGCACTCGAGACACGATCCTAATGCTCGAGCTACCCAGAACTATTCAATTGTCAAGGATTTGGGACAGAGTCCTTGTGCGATGTTCGCATTAGAAGTACTTCAGACTTGTCCTTCGTAGAGAAATGCCATGTTGTCTGCTCTTGGGGTGGGTGATGATGGCCCTCCTTCCGTGATCAAATTTGAAACTCATGGAATCTAACCTCGCTTTCCTTACTATGTGTCTCTTCAGATTCACGTAGAGTGTTTGAATAAGACCATCATGTGCATTGTGATTGATGAAGGCGCTACTACTTCTGTGATGTATTTGGCTTGTTGGAAGGGCTTAGGTTCTCCCACATTGTCTAAATCTATGAACATGTTGACTTCTTTTGATGGAAGATCGTTTCATCCGCATGGTATACTTCCTTTCCTAGAGTTCCAATTCGGGGGGAAGACTATAGCGATTGAGGTCGAGGTGGTTGATGTGCCCCTTGACTACAATATTTTGCTGGGTAGGAATTGGATGTACAATATGCAAGTTGTAGCCTCTTCCCTATTCCAAGTGGTTTGTTTTCTGTTGAATGGGAAGATCGTTACTATTGATCAAAAATATTTCCAGAATCTGAGTGTGAAAGCATCATTGGGAGCTTCTATCCCGATTATTGATCATTCTCAGTCGAAAACTGAGAATGTGGGTGTGGGTATGTATCCTTCTCTCATGGGAACCTTTAGTTGTCCTACGCCCATTCTTATGATTGGGTGTAGTGTTGGTAGGGCTTCAACCTTGTTGAATTCAGTCACATTTTGCACCTCTCATATGGAGGATCCTTGGATTCTTCCTTCACCGAGTACTTCGAGTGATAATTCTATACCTGTCGAGACTGACGTGTCGTTGCCTGCAACATTGGTGGCGTATCAAGAGAATCTTGATCATGTTGTAGAGCCTAGTCCTCACTCTTCGTGGATGCAAGAGGACGACCCTTATGTGCTTCCTGATTGGGAAGTAGAGTCATCTCACTCTCAAGACTTCCTTGATGATGTTTTTCCACTTGATGAAGCTAATCTTGAGGCTATGTCTGGGATAGAACAACCTTGGGGAGAGCTGTACCATAGATCGTATTTCCTCCCTAATCTTGAGCGTTTAGAGTGTGATGACTTTAGGGTGATTCTAAGCGAGGAAGTTGGTAACCCCATGGTCCCATTTAGCTCTCCTAGTTATATTGATGAAGGGAACATGGCTAACCTGTCACCAACGATTCCTATCAACATTTATTGCGATCCTGGTAAGATTGAGAACGTTTACATTGGGGTGGATTGTTCCCCCGATGATATTAAAGAGTATATTGATATTTTCAAAGAGTTTTGTGATGTTTTTACTTGGTCATACAAGGAAATGCCAGGAATAGACCCTTGCATTGTCGAGCACAAAATAAAAACCTATCCAGATGCAAATCTGGTTCGACAACGTTTGTGTGCCATGAATCCTAGGAAAGCGCCCGCTATTAAAGCAGAGATAGAGAAAATTATCAAAGTTGGTTTTATCTATCCCATTCCCTTGACATAGTGGGTTTCAAATCTTGTTCTAGTGGATAAGAATCAGGGAGCGATTCGAATATGCACTGATTTTTGTGATTTAAATTGAGCATGTCCTAAAGATAATTTCCCTACACGATTTATTGATCAAATTTTGGATGAGTGTGTGGGAAGTGAAGTTTTTTCTTTTATGGATGGATTTTCCAAATATAATCAGATACAAATTAAACCCGAGGACCAACATAAGACTGCATTTATTTGTCCTTGGGGAACTTTTTCATATCGAAAGATGCCCTTCAGCCTTAAAAATGTTGGAGCTATGTTTCAATGGGCCATGACCTTTGCCTTTCTTGATCCCTTAAAAATGTTGGAGCTACGTTTCAATGGGCCATGACCTTTGCCTTTCTTGATCTCAAAAATACTATTGAAGTGTATTTGGATGATCTAGCTTCTCACTCTCGTTTGAGAGTGTGTCATCCTTATCATTTGCGATTAGTTTTCGAAAGATGTCATCATTATCAAATTTGATTAAATCCTCACAAGTCCATCTTTTGTGTGAAGATTGGTCGTTTACTAGGATTCATCGTGTCTAAGGAGGGTATTAGAGTTGATCCCTTGAAGGTTGAGGCAATAATTCAATTGTCTCCCCCAATTTTTACAAGGTATGGTGAACTTCTTGTGAAGGATTCACGCATTTGTTGAAGAAAGACACCCCTCTTTACTGGGATGAGCGAGCCCAGGAGTCTTTCGATGCCCTTAAGAATGCCTTGGCATCGGCCCCCATGCTTACTCCACCAGACTATAGTCATGAATTTTTTATTAATGTGGCCTCATCTCAGGAGACAGTTGGCATGGTATTGGTTCAGGAGGATGAGGAGCTCCATGAGCATGTCATATATTATCTAAGCCGAAACCTTATTGATGCGGAACTTCGTTATTCCCATGTTGAGAAGATAGCCTTAGCCACCATCCATGTGGTTCAGCGTTTGAGGCATTACATCCTCCTTTGCCAAAATTTGGTCGTAGCTCACATCAATCCATTTAATTTCATCCTCACTAGAAGGATGATTGGGGGAAAGTATAATAAATGGATTGTGATATTGCAGGATTTTGATCTCGAGTTTGTTTCGGAAAAATCGAAGAAATCATTAATCTTTTCTGAGCTCATATTGGATTTTCTGAATTTGGATGAAGAAGAGGTTCATGAGGATTCTATTATTGATGAGAATATATTTCTCATCTCAACCACAGACCCTTGGTATGGAGATATTATTGTTTATTTGCAAACATTGAAGGTTCCTACTCACCTCTCACGAGATGAGCGATGACGACTATGTCATGTAGCGAAGAAATACCTCACAGTGCAGGATACTTTGTACCTTCGTGGGGTTGATTCCATTTTACGTCATTGTTTAACTCATGAGGAGGCTAAGGTCGTGATTAATGATTACCATGGAGGGGCATGTGGTGGTCATTTGGCTGGGCTTTCTACAGCCCAAAAAATGTTGCGAGTAGGTTATTTTTGGCCATCCATCTTTAAAGATTGCGTTAATGCGGTCAAGAGGTGCCACCCTTGCTAGGTGTTTGCATGTAATATGCGTTCGCCTCTCACCCCTTTGCATGCTATTATTACCGCCGATCCCTTCACCAAGTGGGGGGTTGACTTTATGGATTGTAACCCAGCTTCGGATTGGGGGCACCATCATATTATTATGGTTGTGGATTATTTCATGAAATGGGCACAGGATATGCCTACTATAAAATCCAGTGGTGAAACAACCACGCATTTCATATTTAACCATATTATCACCCTGTTTGGCATTTCGAGGGAGGTTTTCACTGACCATGGCAGGAACTTTCAGAACAAAATGATGGAAGAGTTGTCTTAGAAGCTAGGATATAAGCAAGAGCACTCCTCTTCTTATTACCCTCAAGCGAATGGATAGGTTGAAGCAATGAACAAGTCACTTAAGTCCATACTCCAACGAACCATCACATAGAGCAAGAATAATTGGCATATCATGGTGTATCCTGCTTTGTGGGCCTATAGAACCGCAGTCAATACTGCCACCAATTTTTCTCCCTATCAACTTGTGCATGGGGTGGAGTCAATATTACCGGTTGAATGTGAAATACCTTCTTTGAAGCTAGCTGTGGAACTTTTACCAAAGACTTCCGCATTGGAAGAACATCTGGTCCACTTGGAGCAGCTTGATGAGCAATGTCGATATGCTTTAGTGTCTCTTGAGGTTAACAAGAATCACGTTAAGGTCCAATACGATAAGTCTATCTATCCTAGGAGGTTTAGTGAAGAAGACTTGGTCCTTTTGTGGGATCAAGCAAAGGAACCCTTGGGGGTAGGAAAGTTCAAGCCGATGTGGTATGGTCCTTACGTGGTTAATCATGTCTTATAGAAAGGTGCCTATGAGTTGGTGGATTATGAAGGGACATCCTTGGCGGAGCCTAGAAATGGGCTCTATCTTAAAAAGTACTATGAATGATCTTAATCCAGGGCTGGCTTTTTGTATATTATTGTACATTTATTGCATTGCATAGTTAAGTCTCCTTATGGTGATTGGGTTTGTTGATTAGCTTTTGTTTGTTATGGAAGATGTCGATGGAGTCTTCTGTTTACATAGGATTCGCTGATGGTGCTAGCCACCACACTCAGAACTTGGCTTTGGCTGCTTGGGTGATCTATACTCCTATGGGTCAAGTGTTGTCTTCAAGAGGTGTATGTTTATGGCCTTCATCGAATAAAGTTGTTGAATATAGTTTCGTGATTGAGTTATTGCGGGATGCCGTTTTACATGGTGTTATTTCTCTTGAGGTACGTCTTGATTCGTAGTTAGTAGTTTCAAAACTTAATGGCTTGTATCATGTTAGGGATCTGACATTGTTACGAATATCCTTGCATGTAAGATTTCTAGAATGGCAATTTGACAGTATAACATACATTCACATTCCAAGAAATTTTAATCAAGTTGTTGATTCATATGCCAACTATGTACTAGTTTGGCATTTGTTTCACAGACCATAAGCGTTTCACAAACACATTTTACACATGTAAATAGAATAAAATCGATCATCATAAATATTTTTCATTAAGTCCAAAAAGGTGATGTCATAATACATAAGTGTCATATACAAAATTGGGGCTTCCAAGCCACCAAAATATACTACACAGTCATACAAAATATACACCTAGGTCTCTAAGCCTGAGGTGGAGGAGGGTGTTGACCATGGTAGCACACCACGGCTCTAGATAGTCGACGTAATAATTGAACCCATGCCTATAGTACTCCAACCACCTAGCGTTGCATAGCCTTAGGGAAGTCCTCGACTTGCGCCATGGGAACCCTCTGTGTCAAGCGAACAAAGTTTGTGTGGATGCTTTGGAGCATCTGCTCCGCATCCCCACCCATGATCTCATCACCTCTTCCCCTCCATTGATGATGAGTAAATCCTTCTAGCTGTCGTGGTCCCACATATGCATGTACATGAAAGAGTTTCATTATGTGTCGTCACACCAAAAACATGTATTTTGATTTCATATATCAAAAAATACAAAAAAAATTAATAAATCAAAAAATAAAAGTGAGTTGGGTTTCATTACCTATGTCTCCATATGCTGATCCTGGTGGTAGGGACATATCTGAATCTCCATGGAAGTATATCCCTGCATAGGGGTAGTCATCTATGGTGACAATCTGTCTCCGCTACCAGAGGAAGAAGTCTGTTGGGTAGGGGTTGGCCACTCTTCCCCCTCTTGGTCTCTGCATGACATTGTCCCAGTGTAGCTGAGCCAGATCCCTAACTCCATGTGGAGCAATGTCAACTCTAGGGATTAGCCTCGGCACCCTCTCAAAAAATAATGCACTCAGTATACTGTCGAACCCAAATTTTCTTACCCTTCCCATCTTGCAGTCACTGAGTTGTTGCTTCATGTTGCTTAGTAGTGAGGTACTCCAGTCATATATAGTGGGTCACATGCACTCTACTGCATAGAACATCATTGGCCTTGAGGCCTGGTGGAGTGACGCTAAACCTATGATTCTTCCCAATGCCAACAATATGGCTTTCAGTCCCAGGCTCTACACTGCGTTTGTTGGGATTTGACTCCCAACCTTATCTGTATCAAGAAGGAAATACACAACTATGTACTCCTTGATAGTCAACCCGCCTCATGGCCCACAGGATCGGAGGTTCACCATCTCCCCTCTCCAGGACAAACCTGTGATAAAATATATGTCCTCAACCTCAATGCTGAGTGACATCCCATCTATCTAAAAGGTCTCATAATCTAGATTGTACTAGTATACTAGTAGTTGGAGTAGTCTTGGCTTGGCTCTAAAGCTACCAAGATGCCAAAACTTATACAACCCACAAGCCCTCAGCACTTGTTGAGCCATTATATCTCCTTGTACTTCCTCCTCAACATCACCATGTTCCCTCTCTCTCCATTCTAGCACTATCCTGCACAAATAAATTTGATTTTCATCAGTATTCACCTTTGAAAATCACATTTGTGACCCTGTACGTGAATTTTTTTCAGAACAGTCGCGTATGTACATGGGTATCGTGGTCTTTTCCGTGTATACCCATCCCTTTATGCGGAAAAGGACCCGATTTCCATGTGGGCTGAAATGCACATTTTGCGGTGACCTAAAAAAATAAATTAATCATGAAAGTTTAAAAATTTTACATGAAAATGAAAGGGAGGGGCAAGGGAATCTACCTGGATCAAACGCGGAGTGATTCCGCCAGACGATGCTCCCGGAATTTGCTTCTGAAGTTCTAGACTCAATGGTGGGTAAAAATTCAAATGGTATGAAAAATTATTTTAATTTTTCAATATTTTATAGAAAAAATTTTGAAATTTTTTACCCACTTCCTATAGTTTTTTACCGTTTCTGACCATTTTGGACCGTTTGGACTAATATGATGTTGTAGGACCCCATTTTGAGTGTGTTTTGACCGAGAATTTGACTCGTTCATTTCTATTACATGTATCATGTCTAAACTGGAATATAGGTTAGGATTTCACATCCTCTTGCATTTTGCATGACCTTATGACCATTTCATCTTAACCTTAGGTATGAACCCATTCCATGATGTCACAGAATCTTCTTACTGTTGTTAGAAGTGGTGTTATGTGAATGGTAGATCTTTCCCATACATGGGTACCCTAGTTAGATCCCATATTGCATTTGGTTCCCATGCAGACATTTCTCCTTTAGGTTGTGGGAGTCCTTTTAGCCCCACCATGTCTTTGATCAAGAGCTTCATACTCCTCTTGAAATTTAGGCTAGCCATTTCCCTTGGGAATCCCTTGTATATATCAAGTTGTAATTACATTTTCATGAGTTTTTCTTGCCTTCTTGAGCTTTATGTCGGTTCCCTGACTTTGAGTTATTAGCCATATAGCCCAATCTTGTCTCATTTCTAGCCAAGCAGAGCCTTTTTATTATCGTTTGCAGCTTGATCGTCCCTTTTACCAGGAGAAGACCTTCCTCCGAGTGGCATTATATTGCACATATATCCTTGCATTGAGCATAGGCATGTTCCACTGCTTGGGATTAGTTTTCTTGTCCCCCTGACACTCGTCTCCTCCTAGATTTGTACTATAAAGCACCTTTATTCTTTTTCAATCTTTTCAAATTATCTGAAAAAATCCAAAAAGAAAAATCAAAAAAACAAAAAATTGGACAGGAAAAGATGGTATCTTTGGAAGCATTTGAGTCGTGTTGACTTCGAACAGATCACTGTATATCACATCTGTTGGTTGGGTATTAGTTTGAATTTAGGAACTGTACTCGTTACTCTGATTTTATCTCCACCGAATGGTTAAGATTCCAGTCCCTATGGAGCCTCTATTGAATCCTCCTGTGTCACAAAGGTGTCCCAATTTGCATATCAAATCCATTCTTCCTACCTTCAGTCACCATTCTCCTTAATGCTCTTATTCAAAGGAAGTTGAAGCCTGAGTCGCCTATTCCTTAGTTATCTTGACTTTGCATGTCAGCCATTCCCAGTATTGTTACTGGTTCGTGCACATCTTATTCTTCCACATTATACAGCATTGTTGAGCACCTCATATTGGTTGATGGCGAATGCCTTAATGTCGTCCTTCGAGCGGATTCCATTTCATCGACATTAGATCATTTATTTTGGAATATGAGTCTAGAGTCATTTGAGTGCTTTGAGACTTACAATCATCAGTGGTATGTTCTCTCACCATCGACATTTTTGGGAATGCATCAATGTCTCCTGATCGATGTATTCTTCCAAGTGTTTGACCTCAACACATCTATTCACACATTTTAGATTGCACTCTAGTACCTTGATTCCCATTTTCATTATCATTGGGTGATCTCACATCTGTTAATGGTATACATCAATGATCAGTAATCAAACGATGGACTACTATGTTCAACCTCGACACATCTATCTGCATAGTAGGACATGTACTCATAGTGGTTTGTGTAGAAGACCTTCCAACTAGGTGGCATTCCATAGATGTTACCTCTTTGATCGTGCCAGTGTTCATGAGATTTCATCTCTCGTGATTTTATTCCAGTGTATATCAGACATCTTCAGCTATTATTGAGATCTTGGTCCATTGTGTATCTTCAACCATTATGGAGATATTGATCTATTATACATCTTCATCATGAAGATTCTAATCTATTGTATATTGTACATGGAGATGACCACACATGTCACATTTTGTATATCATTCCTATTCATGTCCATTGTACTCTTATGTATCTGGTACTGCTCTATGTATTTGTAGTCATATGCAGAGATTTTATCATTGTATTGTACTGATGAGTGGCTATTTCTTCCACCTGGGTCTTCATTACTCTACTTCTGGGATGGATTTTATAATGTATTTCGGCCATCATGTTACCCCTCTAACCTCACACATTAGGGGGCATCTGTTATAGCTAATTTTACCACACATAGTTAATCACATGTTGATGGCCTTCCCTATCCCTATGGAAACTCTTTAGACCCCATGGACTTATGTTATCCTTTGATGTTCCAAGTTCATCCCTAAAAAAACCCTGCTTATTGTTGTACGCAACTTTTGAACCTATTCTCGCGTGTACACGTAAGTATTGACCTTAAACCCATGTACATCGGTATGTGTGCATAAATCCAAATACTTTTGGAGTTTTCCTTCATGTGAGTCTGAACCACTTGACTCTTGGCCTTCCATGTGCATTGAGATTGCTCGGATTTGACCCCCCCATTGGAGTGCTATATAAGGAACCCCTTGGATACATTGAACAAGAGGAATTGAAGAGCAAGTAAATTATAGTCCATTATTGCCACAGTTTGCATATACTTGAGTCTGCATCCCTTTGTCCCTTTGGAGCACTTTGTGTTATTCCCAAGATTTCCTTTGTTTGTGAGCTTGCTATCGAGAGATGGAGGATTGAGGTGGTGGAGGACTGGGTTTCTCCGGTTCGTAGACCTTTTGACAGAGGTTGTCACTATTGTAATCTCTGATTTTATTAATAGAAATATCTTTTCCTGTCCAATTATGTGCAATGGAATATGAATGTTGAATCCATGGATGTGTTTAATTGTTTATGCATCATTGAATATATATGCTAGATTAGGTATAACACACTATTATATAGCATGCTTGTCTTTTTCATTGTTGTTGAGAGCGAATTGCTAATACAAGCGTGAATTGGAAAGCTCAACAAGGATATACTTCAACCATCTGGAACAAGGTACGATTCGGTATCCCTTAGTGTTAGATGTTTGGTTTCTCTTGCATACAGGGAAATATTGATTTCTAGTGTCAAAGCTGTCTGTTGTGGTACACCCCAAGCCATAGGAAGTTTCTCTCC
>LPNX010185494.1:556235-568744 GCA_001517045.1 Pseudotsuga menziesii
AGGTGGCCACTTCCTTTTCCAAATTAGGAATGAGATTTATGATGCATCATAGTGTACAAGAGCAAAAATGGAATTAATTTCATTAGTTAACTCACTTTTATGGTGCCAACATGACGGCGACTATAGCGGTGGTTATTATGACAGGGTAATAATTCCTACCCCCAACTAAAATTATTATTCTTCCTAGATTTATTTAACATAGCATGGAGAGTACTAGATAGATAATTTTCCAATAATCATGTCGTTTAATGAAATATGCTAGAGGTTGGGGAAATCGTACTACACTTACCAACATGTCACAGAAATTATTTGCAATGTGTACAATTGTGGGAGTTCTGTCGAAGAGATACGATGTGGTGGATGATGCTTTGCATACAACAACATTTGTAGTTACAATAAAATAGGATCGGAGCTACAGTGGTTTGTCCAAAGTTGCTACAGTTTTGGAACCCCCTAAGTTGTTGCAGTTGAGTTATAGGAGTTTTGGGGTCAAGCAGAATGGTTGAGGTTATGGAAGAGTTGTAGCAAGAGGGTAGAATTAATTAATTAGAGTCTAGTGGTGTGGTATCCCATGAATTTCTCCAAATTTTCAAATGAATTTAGACTTTCAAAATAGATGCTAAAATGTGTATTCCATAAATTAAAAAAAAAAAAATCATTTTTCTGAAAAAATTCAAGTATCAAGTGCCTTAGGATATTGGGAGATTAATCATGGTCATTGAAGGGAAATGAGGGCCATACGATATAAATTAATCTTCTAGATATCATAGATCATTAATGACACCTTGAACCATCACATAATCCCTCTAAATGAAATCATGGACCTCTCAATGAGAAATGGGCACAATTGGAAAGTTTTAGACATACTATTGGATGGGTGTCGAGGCATTGACCATGGTAATGGGAGAAAATAAATGTTTTTAGGACTTAAATGAATGTTTTAAGTCTCATCATCCACGAATTATTTCTTAAGCCACTATAGATGCCTTTTAGAGGGTATGTTTATCATTCTCTTGGGATATGTATTTCTTAGGAAGTTTTATGCACCAAGGGTGCGTATTAGGGTCTCGACCATGGTAAGAGTAATTAAAGGGCCTCAATTGATATATAAATATTAAGGATTTTCCCATGAACATGGACTCAAGGAACCACATATTCCCTTTAAAAAGGGGTATAATTTTCCCTTTAAGTGAGATATGAGTGGCTATAAGAGGTGTTATGTACTAGTGATGGATATTGGGATAATGGATATGGTTGAATGAGGGAAAAAGGGGCCATATGAACCAAATTAAGCTTATATGGATAATGGTACAAAACTAGGTCTTGAGCCATTACATATTCCACTTAAAGGGGATCTTTAGCCACCAATAAAGATACATATTCCATTAGGATATTTTATTCACTAAGGATGGGATTCAAGTCCTTGAGAATGGTCATATGGGAACCATTATAATGTTTTTCATAGTATATGGTTCTTAAAACATGACCCATGTTCCAAGGAAAAATAACCAATGTTTTACGTACCAAAATATGCTTGTATGGTTTTCCATTACATCCATATGATTTGAACCCACCACACAAGCCTTGTAAATAGAATCATTACTCCTAAATTATAATATAAAAAGAATGAAAAGGTATGGAACACTAATATTAGGACCCTAACCATGATCTAAGGACAACTAGTACAACCTACAAGGTATTTTTAGGGTTCATAGTCGTATGTCCCGCCTCAATATTTCATGTTATCATTCCAAGTGGTTGCAATGTTGTTAGCAAGCCACTACGAATTATTAATCGAATATTAGAAATAATATTCACCTTTTCCTCACATATCACATATATATATTAAGGGATTATGAGTTTATATTTAGATTTTTTCCTAGACCATGGTTAGGGCCATAAGACCAATCCCTAGCATGTCAAATCTTCTCACGGTGTCCATATTTTAGCATGGGTAATGTATCAAGAACTATTTACTATGGAAAAACTTGTAATGGCTCCCACGTGACCAAGGATAAGGCCTTCTAACCCATCCTTGGTGAAAAATTATATTAATGGTGTATGTATCCTACTTGATAGCTAAATTTCCCCTCTAAAGGGTGTTCATAATGGTTCAAGACTTTCATTTTCCACATGAGCTATGAATTATTCACTTAAGTCATTTGGATTTTGTTTCCATAGTTTACCATGGTAAATACCCTGAGACCCATCCTTGGAGAAACAAATATCCTTATGGCATGCACATATCTTAATAAAAGTCCAAATTTCCCCTCTAAAGAACTTCTATAGTGGTTTGAGTAGTGGTTCAAGGATATGAACCTAGAAAGCTTCATTTCAATCCTAATAACCTTTTATTTTCTTTTGTAATAATGGTCAAGGACTTCGGACCCATCCATTTTATCTAAAAATTTCTAATGGTTTCCATATCTCATTTGGAGTCCAAATAATATAATCACTAGAAGAGTAAGCATATGACCTTGTTTTCCTTCATTGACAATGGTCAAGGCCCTAACACCCATGCTAAGTAGATAAAATATTGTACACATGCACATATCTTACCAAAATTCCAATGATCTAGGTTTATATGGTGCTTTGAGACCTATTTTAGGGACCAAGCCACTATAAGCTTCATGTTGGGATAAAGTCTCGAAATCCCTTTCTTGTACATAAAGCATGATCCTAATGGTACCCATATCCAAGTCAAGGACAAAGGTAATTTCTAGAGGGGTTTCGTGGTGGTTTGGTAAATATTTCCATGTCTCATAAGACCTATAACATAAATATAAGGATGAATGACCTTATTTTATTCACCCAATCATGGTCGAGGCCCAAATACCATTTCCTACAACACAAAAACTCCTAGTGACACCAACCTATACCACTCTTATGAAAAATATCCATTTTAAATGGCTCGTGTTGTAGTTTTGAGCCTATTAGACCAAGAATATTTTTTAGGACCTAATTCCCTATATTTCTCCCCCATATATGGTTAAGTTCACCTCAATAACCATCTTTAATGCACAAAACATTGTAATGGTACACATATCTTCATCAAAGTAAAATGACCCAATCCTTAAATACTTTACCAAGGATCTGTTAGGATTTATAATCCTCCCTTAACCAAACTCTCTATTAGATCATTTTAGCCTAACTTAGGAGTATTTTATTAATTATTAGGACCACTAGTATCATTGGTTCCACTTTGCCTAATCGGGCCACATGTACCAGTCACTACAGTGTGGGGAACACTGATAGAGGCTAACTGAGACTGACTGCACTTGCATGCATCTGTTTAGGCACCTCCTAGGAAAATCTATACATTTTAGGAGGCATTGGGAGTCCCAGCACCAACCTCCCTCAGTCAGTTGGAGTTGCAACTAGTTGAGCTTGGTTATTATTCAGTTACATTCAGTTAGATCACAATTAGTTCAATTAGCGCCAGTTATGCATGGATGCATGTGGATAAGGCGCATTTTCTCACCTACCACTTTAGTTAGACTTATCTAACTGATTGTGTGACTTGATTAGACATATGGAGTTAACCACTTGGAATTCGAGAGTGATTTAGACATTTAGTTAGCCATGCAATCAGATACAGTCACATCTAGTTGATAGATTCAAATTCATCCCTAATGATTAGAATTATTTCTTATGTAACACTATTGTAACATTGATTATGAAATGAAGATAATACTGTAATTCTCTGAGCAATACTTGTATGTTTGCTAGGAGATTTGATTTTTTCAATTTGTATAATTCTTTCATATTCACTGCATCATTAATTTGGACTCATTGCTTGATGATCTAAATGGCACAGCAATTTTAACAGGATCTAATGAACTTAGTTTTTCACCTTGATCATAACCAAATTATGTTGGGATATTATTAAACCCACTTATACTTAGTGTTATAATTAGATCTTGTTCTTAGTTTATCTGTTTTTTTTGTCATAATTTTCAACCGTTGGTTTTAAATGATTTTACATTTTATGTTGATTTTAAGAACTTTTGACAATCAATAATTTTTGTTGGATTTAATGCTTTTAATGGTTGACTTATTTCATTAATTTAGTTTTAAGGTTTGTCTTTTGGGCTTATTAGTTGATATCTATATCTTTAAGCTTTCAAAAACTTATAATAAAAGTTTATTCCAAGTTTGCTTTATAATCTAACCCTCATTTTTTAGTCATTTGTCAAACATTTTCATGAGGAGATTCCTGTAGCAGCTCTGTTTTTCCTTATTTTGTCATTATCATTGGGAGCAGATTACGAAGTGATGGAAATGAATTTGGGAAAACCAAAAGAGTTTTTTGTCCACAACAGACTCATTCAAAAAAAACTCTCTCATTTTTGCAACAGCTATTATCGTTTGAGAGATTCGAATTCATCTTTGTGGCCTATTTTCAGGGTTTGAATTATTTATAATTTCATGTTTTAGTCACGAATTTCCAGCACGTATTCCGATCAATTTAAGGAGAATTTGTAAAAACCAAGAGAGTTTTTTGTTCATAAAAAACTCATTTAAAACAAACTCTCTCAAGTTTTGCACAGGTGTCCCAGATAGAGAGATATGAAGGCATCTTTGAGACCCAAATTTTCAGAAATTCGCCAAATTTCCCCAAATCCGATTTGTTATTTTTAGGTTAATTGTATTTAAATATTTTGAGTTATCATGTAACTAATTGATGTAACTATTTCAAATTTCGACCTAGAAGGTAGTTATGGAACTACTTTACCTTTGTAATGATAAAAGGAAGACAAACATACATTTTTGTGGTTGGGATTTTCACTCAAGGAAAGGCTTTTGGAGCTTTGATTTCTCAAGCTAGCATTTATAACTCTTATGTAAGTGGATGACTGTTATTGATTATATATAAACTGATAAGCCCTTTTACATGTCATGCTTTTACATTTCTAATCTGTTTGATTGCTCAGTCTACAATTTCATTTCATGTTTAAAGATTTATTCATGTAAATGTTTGTAGCATGTGGGTGGAATTAGTATTTCATTTGTAATGTTTATGGCTTATTAGGATGTGTTCGATCCCCAGTTTATCCAAATTGCATGATTCAGTTTTGTATTAGCTTGTGGATGTTTATTTCCTCCTTGTTGATGAAGTTTTTTTAAAACCAAAACCCTAAAAACCAATTTTATTCTATTTCATTTTGAGATTGTGTTAGCTTGTTCGTGTGGTAATCTAGGAACAATTTCTCGCACTAACATCTTTGGTGTCATTTTCAGGGATGAAGATGAAGTATAGCTCCCCTGGGATATCATTATTCATCTAATTTTGAGAGGTGAACAAAGTCATAAAATCTTTTAAACTACAATTTTTCACCAGTGACTCCACGATTAAATATTCCACTACAAGGAGAATTTTGTTGCCAGGAAAATGAAGAAGTCAAATGGCAAGGTTGGGTATCAGCTTGTTACTTTCCTCCATGAGGTTTTGTTCTTATTCATTAGTTATTTCATGTCTTTCCCATTGCATGTCAAAAGAATTTTTTTTTTTTTGTCTATTCCAATGATCATAAACCTTTGGCTACATATCCCTCTTTGGAAGAATAAAGTCTGCATTCTTCTTGTTTTATTGATATTGATCCTATTCCTTCATTTGAAATACATGTGCAACAAGATATACATATACCCATATCACTTGAACTTGATTATTCTAGTTATCTTGTAGAGAATAAAGCTGATCTATTACCTTCTACCATCACTGCTGAAACTTGCGAACAGCTTGTTCAACCTCATTTTCAACTCACGAATTTTCAGTCTAGACTCAGACATAAGATGTTTAAACCTCTTAGGCTGCCATCTCTCTTACATCCTTACACTTCCTACTTTGTTGAATAATTTCCCCATTTTACTAGAAAAGACCATATTACAGCAGAGAATCATTTAGGATCTTTTCATAATTTCATTTATAATTTTGAAATCATGCATGAGGATGTTGTCATGAGGTTATTTTCGAAATCCTTTGCTGGAGATGCTAGGTTTTGGTTCCAAAATTTAAAAGCTGATTGAATTGGATCGTGGAAAGAGTTACATTATGTCTTTTTGAAGTATTGGGGTAATAATAAATATTACAATCAATTTCTTTCCGAATTTTATAGTTTGAAAAGGGAGAATGATGAGCCAATTACTAAATTTAATTGGAGGTTTCAAAGTTTTTATATCAGTATGCCTACGGGTATCAGACCTTCGGAAAAAATTTCTATGGTATATTGTGTTATGGCTCAACATTCAAATCTTGTCTTTTTCCTCTTAGAAATGAAATCATCATCTTTAAGACAATTGTTTGAGGATGGAAAAGGAGTGGAGGAGAACATCCGAGCTTGCAAAATGCTTCGAGATCAGGCTCATGTTGAAGATATACAAGCTTATGAATAGGAAGAAGAACGTAGGTATCATTCAGATTTAAGACAATTTTCTTGATCATTTTCAGATTTTCATATGAACAAGGATATAAATGACGCTTGTGTTGATTCTTCATATCAGTTTGCTGACTTTTTCGATGAAAATATAATTTCAATGGATTATAGTAGAAATTTCCTAGTTCCTTCTATGAGATTATCATGTTATGAAGAAGTTGTTTCTCTTCAACCTCTTACTATTGATATAAGAAATAAGTTGTCATTATTGACTTATGGTCACTTTCAGAATTTTATTTGTTCAAGTTTTGATCAAGGGTTTTATTTAAAGGTTGAGAAGCAGTTTGAAGAGCCCTTGGTTTCCATTCTTGAGCCAAAGTTTAAAAAGAACCGCAATGGAGAGGAAGAGAATGCTTCACTTTATGATGAATATAATGAATACATTGAAGTTTTAAATCAAAAATTTCATGATCCTGTGGCTTCTTGGATGAAGTTTTATTTTTCAAAGGTTTCTAATGCTCCAGATTTTGGCATACTTCATATTTCCAGTCATAAGTATCAGTTTCCTACATACTATTTATTGCATTTATCACATCTTTTGTGGGTTTTCTCAAACAGTAGCATGCATGGAATTATGATTCTCAGTCAAATGGTTTCTTGGTTTCACTGGATGTATGATTACACTTGATTGGTTTGTTTCCTCCGATTATAAGTAGGAGTAAATAGCAGAATAAGCTCGTTATACAAGCATGTAGATTATTTTTAGTATGCTGGTTTGTAGCAATATTTTTTCATTTCAGAGGTATGTGTTCAAAGTTTGATAAAGTTGCAGAGATTTGGTAAATGACTCCATCACCCAATGAATAAGGCACAAGGTCTACAAGTTCTTGAAGCCTCACAAGGAGGACTTCATCCCACAGCAAGAGCCAGATGTTATAACTAGATCTTGTTCTTAGTTTATCTGTTCTTTTTGTCCTAATTTTCAACCTTTGGTTTTAAATGATTTTACATTTTATGTTGATTTTAAGAACTTTTGACAATCAATAATTTTTGTTGGATTTAATGCTTTTAATGGTTGAATTATTTCATTAATTTAGTTTTAAGGTTTATCTTTTGGGATTATTAGATTATATGTATATCTTCAAGCTTTCAAAAACTTCTAATAAAATTTTATTCCAAGTTTTCTTTGTAATCTAACCCTCATTTTTTAGTCTTTTGTCAAATATTTTCATGAGGACATTCCTGTAGCAACTCTGTTTTATCATGTTTTTGTCATTATCATTGGGAGCAGATTACGAGGTGATGGCAACAAATTCTGGAAAACCAAAATATTTTTTTGTCCACAATAGACTCATTCACAAAAACCTCTCTCAGTTTGCAACAGCTGTTATCATTTGAGAGATTCGAATTCATCTTTGTGGCCTACTTTTAGGGTTTGAATTATTTAATAATTTCATGTTTTAGTCACAAATTTCTAGCACGTCTTGCGATCAATTTAAGGGGAATTTTTAAAAACCAAGAGAGTTTTTTATTCATAACAGACTCTTTAAACAAACCTCTATCAGTTTTTTCACAGGTGTCCCGGATCGAGAGATATGAAGGCGTCTTTGAGACCCAAATTTTCAGAAATTCGCCAAATTTTCCCAAATCCGATTTGCTATTTTTGGTTTAATTGTCTTTAAATATTTTGAGTTATCGTGTAACTAATTGATGTAACTATTTCAAATTTCGACCTAGAAGGTAGTTATGGAACTAATTTACCTTTGTAATGATAAAAGGAAGACAAACATACAGTTTTGTGGTTGGATTTTTCACTCAAGGAGAGGCTTTTGGAGCTTTGATTTCTCAAGCTAGCATTTATAACTATTATGTAAGTGGATGATTGTTATTGATTATATATAAACTGACAAGCCCTTTTACATGTCATGCTTTTTCATTTCTAATCTGGTTGATTGCTCAGTCTACAATTTCATTTCCTATTTAAATATTTATTCATGTAAATGCTTGTAGCCTGTGGGTGGAATTAGTATTCCATGTGTAATATTTATGGCTTATTGGGATGTGTTTGATCTCCAGTTTATCCAAATTGCATGATTCAGTTTTGTATTAGCTTGTGGATGTTTATTTCCTCCTTGCTGATGAAATTTTTTTTAAACCAAAACCATAAACCAAACCCCTAAAAACCAATTTTATTCTATTTCATTTTGAGATTGTGTTAGCTTGTTCTTGTGGTAGTCTAGGAACAATTTCTAGCACTAACATCTTTGGCGCCATTTTTGGGGACGAAGCTGAAGTATATCTTCCCTGGGATATCATTATTCATCTAATTTTGAGAGGTGAACAAAGTCAAAAAATCTTTTAGACAACAATTTTTCACCGGCGACTCCACGATTAAATATTCCACTACAAGGAGAATTTGGTTGACAAAAAAATGAAGCCAAATGGAAAGACTGGGTATCAGCTTGTTACTTTCCTCCATGAGGTTTTGTTCTTATTTGTTAGTTAGTTCCTGTCTTTCCCATTGCATGTCAAAAGAATTATTTTTTGTTTTTTCTAGTCCGATGATCATAAACCTTCAGGTACATATCCCTCTTTGGAAGAAGAAAGTCTACATTCTTATTGTTTTATTGATGTTGATCCTATTCCTTCATTTGAAATACATGAGCAACATGATATACATATACCCATATCTCTTGAACCTGATTATTCTAGTCATCTTGTAGAGAATAAAGCTGATCTATTACCTTCTACCATCACTGCTGAAACTTGCGAACAGCTTGTTCAACCTCATTTTCAACTCACAGATTTTCAGTCTAGACTCAGACAAAATATGTTTAAACCTCTTAGGCTTCCATCTCTCTTACATCCTTACCCTTCCTATTTTGTTGAATATCTTCCCCATTTTATTGGAAAAGACCATATTACAGCAAAGAAGCATTTAGGATATTTTCATAATTTCATTGATAATTTTGAAATCATGCATGAGGATGTTGTCATGAGGTTATTTTCAAAATCCTTTGCTGGAGATGTTGGGTTTTGGTTCTGAAATTTAAAAGCTGATTCAATTGGATCATGGGAAGAGTTACATGATGTATTTTTGAAGTATTGGAGTAAGAATAAATATGATGATCAATTTCTTTCCGAATTTTATAGTTTGAAAAGGGAGAATGATGAGCCAATTACTAAATTTAATTGGAGGTTTCAAAGTTTTTATATCAGTATGCCTACAGAGATCAAACCTTCGGAAAAACTTGCTATGGTATATTATGTTATGGATCAACATTCATATCTTGACGTTTTCCTGTTAGAAAGGAAATCATCATCTTTAAGACAAATGTTTGAGGATGCAAAAGGAGTGGAGGATAACATCCGAGCTTGCAAAATTCTTTGAGATCAGGCTCATGTTGAAGATATATAAGCTTATGAACAGGAAGAAGAACATAGGTGTCATTCAGATTTAAGACAGTTTTCTTCATAATTTTCATATTTTCATATGAACAAGGATATAAATGACGCTTGTGTTGATTCTTCATATCAGTTTGTTGACTTTTTCGATGATAATATACTTTCAATGGATTATAGTAGAAATTTCCTAGTTCCTGCTATGAGCTTATAATGTTATGAAGAAGAAGTTGCTGCTCTTCAACCTCTTACTATTGATATAAGAAATAAGCTACCATTCTTGACTAATGGTCACTTTCAAAATTTTATTTGTTCAAGTTTTGATCAAAGGTTTTATTTAAAGGTCGAGAAGCAGTTTGAAGAGCCCTTAGTTTCCATTCTTGAGCCAAAGTTTAAAAAGAACCACAATGGAGAGGAAGAGAATGCTTCACTTTATGATGAATATAATGAAGACATTGAAGTTTTAAATCGGAAATTTCATGATCCCGTGGCTTCTTGGATGGAGTTTTATTTTTGAAAGGTTTCTAATGCTCCAGATTTTGGCATACTTCCTATTTCCAGTCATAAGTATCAGCTGCCTACAGACTCTTTATTGCATTTATCACATCTTTTGTGGGTTTTCTCAAATAGTAGCATGCATGGAATTATGATTCTCAGTCAAATGGTTTATTGGATTCACTGGAAGTATGATTACACTTGATTGGGTTGTTTCCTTCGATTATAAGTAGGAGTAAATAGCAGAATAAGCTTGCTATACGAGCATGTAGATTCTTTTCAGTATGTTGGTTTGTAGTAGTATTTTGTCATTTCAAAGGTATGTGTTCAGAGTTTGAGAAAGTTGCAGAGATTTGGTAAATGACTCCATCACCCAATGAATAAGGCACAAGGTCTACAGGTTCTTGAAGCCTCACAAGGAGAAATTAATCCCGCAGCAAGGAGAGGCTTTTGGAGCTTTGATTTCTCAAGCTAGCATTTATAACTCTTATGTAAGTGGATGACTGTTATTAATTATATATAAACTGATAAGCCCTTTTACATGTCATGTGTTTTCATTTCTGATCTGGTTGATTGCTCAGTCTACAATTTCACTTCCTATTTAAAGATTTATTCATGTAAATGCTTGTAGCCTGTGGGTGGAATTAGTATTTCATGTGTAATGTTTATGGCTTATTGGGATGTGTTTGATCCCCAGTTTATCCAAATTGAATGATTCAGTTCTATATTAGATTGTGGATGTTTATTTCCTCCTTGTTGATGAAGTTTTTTTAAAACCAAAACCCTAAAAACCAATTTTATTCTATTTCATTTTGAGATTGTGTTAGCTTGTTCTTGTGGTAGTCTAGGAAAAATTTCTAGCACTAACACTTGGGATAAAATAATTAATCAATTTTGATTAATTTCCTACCCGCCATCCTATATAGTTGGCATCCACTTGCACCTTAAAATCAACACTTTCCATCTATACCCCATGAATTCTTTAATTCTGATTTTGGGTTGATTTTGACCACTTTATGGACTCCCAGAATTAGTAATTGCACTTTCCTGCAGACTTTGCCTTATTCTGCTTTTATCTAGATTTTGTGTGGCTAAGGTAAAGCTAGTTAACTAGGAAACTGGTATCTTTTGTTTCCAAACCATCCTCCATTATTTTTTCTCCATTTTCTAGGATTAGCATGTTTATCCACCACTCTTCACAACTCACTCATGATTTTGCTAATTCGTGAGTTCCTTGACTAATTTTGGAAGTGCTTTAGCCACCTATGGGGTTTTATCATATTTGGTAAGTCTACATTTATGAGCTTTATGAGTTTTCTCCATACAAATTGATTTTAACTATGAGGGATATACTATTTATGTACACTAATATTCATCACTATTAAATGGAAAGATACACTCCAATATTCATCTCTTCATTCATGTGATTCAATCTCTTTTCTTCTCTCTATTTTTCTTGTGTATGCTTGTGAGAATTATCTTAGTAGAAATATCTATTTCCAGTGCGTCTTCTTAGAATATTTTATCATATAATTGGAGCTATTATTTCTACATGGTATCATAGTGCAAGGTGTCTCAAGTTCTACAGACTATGAGGAGTGCATCTAGTCTCCTATCCCTCTCTGAAGAAGAGCTTGATCTAACCTTACAATATTTTCTCCTAGTTTTGTTTTTGCAGGTTGCAGAGAGTTTATTCCTGACTGCATCAACTCAGAAATATGGATTCTTCCTCACCTATAATCTTGACTCCCTTCAACTATCACAAATGGATAGCCAAAATTGGAATTCTATTGTGCAGTAAGGGGTTATACATAGTTACTCTAGCTTTGGAGAATGAGCCCAATGTTGTGATTGAGAAAGCTAAGTGGCATAATAGGTTAGATGTGTAGTGGGTATTTCTCCCCTACTAGATGAAAAAGCACCAACCTTAGATCGTCCAGAGCATACGGAAGAGTTAAATTATAACAAAAGAAACAATACAAAAAAGAAAATATTTTTTAAGGGTTTTCATTAGAGGAAATTTGGGGTCTAAAATGGGCCTTATAAGAAAACGTGCCAAAATAAGTTTTTGTGAGTTGGAATTCAAGAACCAATAGAATTTCAATCAAATATGTCAACCATAATGGTTGAATTAACATATTTGTCATTAAAAAAAACTACTTTTTTTGTTCGTATTTTCGACATATATCATTGTGTTTTTACTCAAATTTCAATCGGGAGAGCTCGTTGGATGCGGAA
>LPNX010185494.1:568963-613228 GCA_001517045.1 Pseudotsuga menziesii
ACGAGCTCTCCTAATCAAAATTTGAGTAAAAACACAAGGAGATATGTCGAAAATACGAACACAAAAGGTAGTTTTTTTCTTTCTTCCTCCAAAATTAATCAATATTATTTTATTATTTTAACTATTATTTTATTATTTTCCTTAGGAGGCCCATTTTAGACCCCAAAATTCCTCTAATGCACATATATAAACTAAACTAATGCATAAAAAAAAATAAAGATACCTCTTCTGCAAATGGGCCACTGTAGTCGTCCTCATAAGTGGTTTCACAACTCCATGGTTTGAGTCTCCAGTCTCTTCCACAATGTGTTGTCAAATGGGGGGAATGGATCCAAATGGGTACGGATTTAACTCAACGTACACCGTGGAAAATGGCGTGGAAAAATATGGAATAATGCCAGAGAAAGTATGTGATGTGACAGAGAGAAAATGGAAAAAAGTATTTTGGAGGAATCACTCACAATGTATTTATAGTATGGTCTTAGGGTTTTTGACCCATGGTATTGTATTGTCCATGTTATTTATCTAGGGTTTTTTACCCTTTTTAGGAGAGAGTGAGGATAAATCACAATAAATGATCATCATCCCTTCATTTAGGGGAATGAATAATGATGTTTTAGACCATTTTTAGTGGAAATACAATTGTGAATGTCAAAATCAAGGAAATAATGGTGGAAATATAATGTATGACTATGGTTTAGACCATGGAGATCTAGGTGAACAATTTTTTGTGTTAACATATTTCCCTCTGATGTGTGAGGGCAAGAGCTCATAGTATAGCCGATAGACATCATAGGATCATGGGAAAATGGTGACAATAGTGGAGATACTGGAGAGAACCACGGAGGAGTGGAGCTTCCTCGTTCGAACTACGGTGGATTTTGGTTTTTTATTAATTATCAAAAATGTATGAGATACATATAGTGTGTGACATGTATATGGATGAGGCGGGCATACCCATGCTCGTAACAATGTCAACAAAATAACTAATGGGGATCAAGGCTCAAAACATGGGATCCGATCAATACATATACGAATGGTGATACATAATGGTGGCCTCAATGGGAGGTTGAGTACATAAACTGATCTGAAGAACAGATACATAGGAATAATGGCATTCTCATAGAATGCAATATCATCACAACTAATGCTCTGTTCAATCTAGAAGTGTAGATAATTGGATGGACTGAATGACTGAGAGTCAAAATCTCTGTGGTACAATATAGCATCAAGTACTAGAGATACATGGAAGCGTAACATTGGGGCTTTCGAACATTGTCGCCAATGTATCCCGAAAATCACAAGGGACATGAGACTGTATGGGTCCCATAGTGGACTCACCAATCTGCTATAGTTAGGTGACAATTGGGGTCTTCGACCAAATAATGAACAGACCAATACCTTGTACAAATATCAATGGTGTGATGATGTAGCTGAATTCGAGCATGTGAGACATAACCAACACGAAAGGCACTAATGACTCCTTTCAAGGGGTCCAAAGAACTCACCAATGAGGTGGATGAAACCAAGATACAGGGACCTCTAGGTCTATCCTATGGAATAGGTGTGTTGATGTTGATAGAAAGATACCTGCAACTAACAAGCAAATGATGTTTACTTGATTAGAAGTGCGAGAGGGACAACCAAAGATGTAGAACAATCAGGGGATTGACACACTGAATGGGGGAAAAGGGGACAGGGGAGTATAGGGGACTCAAACTTCCTTTTTTCAGAGTATGACAACAGGGATGACCTGGGAGCAAATGAAACTGACTTGTGGGAAAGGGATCATAAATGTAAACTGGGAAGATAACTGCAACAGGAAATACTGAGGGAAGTAACTGAACTAGTGATGTACAGGGGATCCAAGGGAGACTCATTGTAGAGTACTCTGAAAAAAGGCGACCCAATGGGGGAAAGCTGTCATAATGTGAGATCATATGTGGTGGCAGCTAAAGACACCGTTTGGGCCTTCTTCATAGTTTAAGGAGCATGAAGAAGGGATAGAAGTATGCTCAATATGATACGATCTCGTGGATTTTTACCGAGCCCAAGAAGGTAAATGCTTGATGGTGTTTTCATTTTTAGAGAGTCTCAAAATAGGAGGAAGACTCCAATGTTCTGTATTTTTCATATGTAGTCTCCTAATCGAAAAAGGATAAACGTGTACAAAGGAGGACTCTCCCAACAATTGGGGAAGGGAGACTTCTTTACCGTTGGTAGTCCAACCAAGCCGAAAAATGTTAAACCTATACTGATTGGAGGGTCATTCAAATACTTTTATGAGCATGAACAAAACCAAGATTTCTCGATGATATTTTCTTAATGAGAGGGTTGGAAAAGAGATTAAATACAACTCATGATGAGTTTTTTTGTAAGTTACGGTCCTAATGCCCGATAAAGCATAAAAGGATACATAGGGAAACGTTCCTAGATGGAATGTTCTAGGGTGGTCCTTTTCTTTTGATAGTCTACATAGTCCAAAAAATGAGATAAATGAGGCCACATATATTCCCTTTCAAATACTTTAACGAGCGTGAAAGGATGTAAGCGTTCTCGGAAATATTTTCATTCTTATAGGAATCAGAAAAGAGCTTAACTGAAACTCTATAATGGTCAGTCAAGTAAGAGAAAGTGTTCAATATATGGAAAGAGGTTATGTTGTGAACATGGATGATAGGAATAAATGTAGAACACTAATGGGGCCTCTTTGCGGGATGATGGATGGCAGTAAAATAAGTCCAACTATGTTGTATGGATGGAGCGGATTGCTCGTGAACATGCCAATACATACAATGGGTGATTTGTGTGATGGAACTCAAATCGACGTGACTTCCTTGACTTCCTAGAAATGGCCTAGAAATTCATAGTGAGAGAATGAGATGAGGGTCTCCTCAAAAGACAAAGGGTAGAAAACTAAACCTGTTGGCGTGAACAGTGTCTCAAACAGACTCTGGATGACTCTCTGGTGCATGAAAGAAACATTATACAAAATCGAGGCCTATAAACAGGTGGGGCCACATGACATGTGTCATTTTCATTGGTCAGTGTTGAGTTGGAGTGGAGGACCCTAGAACACAATTGTTGATTTCTTTCGACTAGACCGACGGTTTTTCGATCAGTGACTTGCAAGTAAGATCTCTCATCAAACCCATATTTTTTATTGGATTTTGTTGTGTTTTTTCTCACTCTAGGGCCTTGGCCAAGCCAAAAGGGTTCGTGGGTTCGGTTCATGATTTTCGAGGTAAAAGGAGCAACCTAGGTCACTCTTATCAAGCCGACAGGCACAACCTGGTCGCACTTATCGAGGAGGCAAGTGCGACCCAGGTCACACTTGTTTAGAGGATAAGAGCAACCAAGTCGCTCATGTTGATTCTTTTTTAGTAACTTGGGTCGAACATGGGAGAATTAACTCAAAAATATTTTTTGTTCATGACTGGACCTGACAGGGACTGTGTATGTGCTGGATTCCTCGGGTGGCGTGGCGGGAGTGAGACAATGGGGACCACCGAGGGGAGGTGCATGACCATCTAGCAGTCAAAAATTTTCTTGCTCAGTGTGGTCTATGGAATTTTTTCTAGATCCCACTTATGCGTTCAAAAAATATATTACTAGACAAGCTCGTGAGCTTTTGGAACTGGGAGGTGGAGTGTTTTATTATCCAGGGGAAGTGGATATAGATCACGCTCCTTGATGTGTATTTTTTTACTGGACATCCAGTGATGGGAGTGATCGAAGACACTACGCCGAAGCTCACACATGGCATGTCACTGGATGACCTTTGTGATAGGAATTTCTATGATTCAACATCGGTACACTCATCATACATATTGGTGTGAGACATTGAGATTCTTCATAATCGAGTTATAGCAGTGATGGTACTGGGTATACTATGATCATCAGGACCACTCAAGATCTTAAGCGGTTAGATTCAGATGGTGGAGCGTGTGTTGAGGGGCACCTACTTTGGGTGGTCCCAGATGTTCTTGACTCAAGTTCGGCGTGGGCTGAACCATGCTATTTCGGTGGGAGGGAATTTATACTTTCCCTCATTCTTGTGCTCATTCTTCTTTGAGATACTGTGTACACTATGACCGCATATGGAGGTGCGTGAGGGGGGACCTCGCGAGCCTCACATGAGGAAGTGGAGCGAGATGATGATCAGGGAGGGAGGTGGCTTTGTGGGCCATTTTTTCACCTGGGAGATTTTATCACAGTGGCGATAGCTACCAGTCCTTATAGAGGACTACCTATATGCTGGTATGGATTATCGAGGAGACCCGAAGATTCCTCAGCCACCCAGCCCAATGGAAGGATACACTCCAATATTCATCTCTTCATTCATGTGATTCAGCCTCTTTTCTTCTCTCTATTTTTCTTGTGTATGCTTGTGAGAATTATCTTGGTATCAATATCTACTTCCAATCCTTCTTCTTAGCATATTTGATCATAGCATTGGAGCAATTATTTATACAAATTCTAATTAATAAATGCATCCATATGCACAAGAATTCATATTTATATATGGATTCCACCTTGAGGCAAAATATCACCTCTAAAATGCCTAGTTGTGGTTTAGGTCATGTTCATGGTCAATAATCCTTAAGGATCCATTTATGGTGTAAGGATATTGCTTTGATCCCATGACCCTAGTCAAGGCCTTGAGACCCATCCCACGATTAAAAAACTCTTGATTATGTCTATATCCATCTTTTTTGCAAGGATTCACTTTAAAGGTTGTATGTTATGGCTCATGGTCTTGTTCATTGTGCATTACCTCAAGAATATTATTTTAGGGCATAATTCATTTAATTTAGGTTGAAATACTACACAATATCAAGATATTTCCACAAATCCACTGAGACAATTACATCATCTATAATTCCCTCAAGTTTGATAGTATACCAATATGTTAATTATAGGACTGTAGGAGTATGTCTGACAATCATTATATCTATATATATATATATATATATATATATTAGTGGTTTTATGGAATGGGATTTATACATATTATACGGATTAATATAGAGTTTATGGGATAATTATATATAGTATGGTCAAGGTTAAGTCTTATGCTATAATGGTTAGAAATGATAGGGGATATAAGGATTGTAGTTTATAGGTGTTATAATGGTTGGGGTTTAAGGGTAAAGAATTAAGAGCTATTGTCTATAAGGATTAGGTGTTACAAAGGTTTATGGTCAAGTTTTCATGTTATAAATATTAGTAGTTAGAATTTAAGTGATTTTTTTTCTCTATTTTTTCCAACAACAATGTCGAGCAAGATGAAAATGATGACAATGATGGTGAGGGTTTTTATATCCCCTAATCACTAATTATCCAATCCCTATCCCCCTCAATTTCATCATCATCATTTCCATCTCCATCGTCGTGCTCATCATTTTCAATGCCATGATCATTTTCATCATCACCATCTTCAACTTTGTCATCATCAATAATCCTAACTAATCCCATCGCCATCATTGTCAATAATCCTAACTAACTGCATCATCATCAACAACTTTTATTATTTTTATTATTATATTTTTCTTTTATATGTGTGCGTAGAAATTTTTTATATATGCATAAATATATGTATGTATCTATGTATGTAGGTATGTGTATACATATATATACCCATTATATATGTGTGTGTGCATAACAAAATACAAATAAAAATTAAAGAAATTCAAATACAATGAAAAAAAAACAAAAAACAAACAAATATAACACAATACAATAAGGACGCACTTACCTCCTACACTATGTGAACCAAAGGAGAGGATCCCAAATAGTTAGAGCTCAAGCCAAACCTTATTTACTAAATCTCATTTCACCAATTGGCCCCACTTACCAGCTAGCATCGTAGTTTTCAAACCTACACTTGATTTTGACCCCAACAGAGGTATCACACTTGATTTCTATCTCAACAGAGACACCACGCTCATATTTTACCCTCACCTGGTTGTGAGAAAATACCCCTTGCTTGTGCATCCCATTTGCATTGGGACCACTAGCACGTTCCCAATGAAATCAATGCACTAAGGAAAATTTGCAATCCCTGTGTGCATGCCCATTGGGCATTGAGAAGACTAGGCTCGCACACCTTGAGACCAGCTTAAGCTTAAGGAGATAAGGCAAATTAGGAAAGGACAAAGAGGAAAATAAATGGGATATCTCAAGCCCACAATGCCTCCTAAATTGGTGAGTACCTCCCTAACACATGGGAAATTTGAGTTTATTGTATTTTTTGCATATTTTTGGTTTTCCAATAAGTTCTTGGGTGTTTTATCTTGGTTTTGAATGGTTGTTTGCGGTGATTTTTTTTACATTATTTTATTATCTCAAGGTATTTTATCTTCCATTCTCACTTTGTCTTATTTTCAAACCAAGGACCACTTTGCTAACTTTAGAAATATCTTGTGAATCCAAAGCCGCTACTTGCATTTTTTAGGCTTGGACTCCAACAACCCTTTGTCACATTTCCTATTGGTGATCTTGTAACATGGGTGTTCTCTCAAGACACTTGCTTCCTTTGTAATGACAACCTTTTCTCTCCCTTGGTATTTAAGGGAATTTTTTCTTGTAGTAACCAACTCAATTTACATGGATCCTCCATTAAATTATTCTCAAAAAGTGTACAACAAAACCCCAATTGGATCAACTTATTAGAAAATGAGGCGGTAACTAATAATCGATAACCATATGCCAAAAGTAGTCTCCTTGATCAATCTCCTTCAGCAAGAAATAAAAAAAATAAAAATTAATTACCTCCCATACTAGGTGTCTATGTTCTTATCTTGGGTATTCCTTTGGATATATATACAATTGCAAGGAGATTAATCTAGACACCCTCTTATCATTCCCCTTTTTATGCTAAATTATCCAAAAACACAACAATAAATATCTCATTGATTAGTCATTCAGATTCATCTAATCAAAATACATATGCTTCTTATCAAGTGTGATTTAATTAATATTGAAAGGGTGCAAATTCACTTGTAAGATAAACATTGTAGAGCATCAAAGGTCTATATAGCCTTCTGAATTGTCACCTTGTGAACAATGAATATGGACACTAATCCTTTTGTAAACCATGAAACATTATCGAAGAATATTTTAATAATTAAATATTTTACAATAGTGACAATTAGATATGGTTAATCAGGTGCCAAACACATATATTCCTCAAATGTGGATTTATTGTATGATTTTTATAGGCTTGTATGAGTAAACCAATGATTTGATTCCACTTATAATTGGATTGGAATAGGGCACTTCCAAACAAAGATATACCATTATACTTTATTAATTGTCATAATACTTTAAGGCAAAGTATGGCATAATTTATAGCATTTAGGGAGGGCAAGGAAATTAGTATATGTTTCCAATAAGACCTTACCAATGTCCAATATCTAGAGAAGATATGCAACCTAGTTATAATAGTATAATAGGTTTAGAATCAAATGAACCAAATTGTAATTACAAAGCTAGAATTATTAAATGACTAATCATAGTGATATTCAATGGATCTTTGTTGATAAAAGCTTCATCATTGTAGTTAATTTCATTTTGAATACCATAAGATCACTTTTGATACGTGATCAAAATTATTACTATCAACATGGTTGTCATTACTATGTCTTGCACAATTTTAGATCTTTGTCGGTCGAGTACTTACTGTTTTGGTAGGAATTGTGTTCGTTTAAAATGTTGCACAATGTTACATCTCTATTTTTAGTACTTATTGATTGAATAGGAAGAAGGTTGGGATATTTTCATCATTAATTATAAAATTTTGAAAATGATATTGTCTAGAGCCTATTTTTCACACAATGAAAGAAACTATTTGCATGCAAGGAATTATTCAAGGTTTGCAAGAGCTTGAAAAGTACAATGAACAACTCAATGACATTGGTTTCCAGCATCAATTTTGTATCATAAATATTAAATGGAAAAACACTTAAAATCAACCGGCCTAAATTAACACATTAATCTTCTCCCGTTAAGAACCAAAATAATTTTGTAGTTAGGCCAGGACTTTGGGGATAGGAATCCAAACAATTCCCCCTAGGCGTTATGCATTTGATACATAGTGCTTGGCCTTTAGGGAACCAAAATCCTCTTGTATTGCACATGATTGAGACCATCTTATTAGCAAACTCATGCTTTCAAGGTGGTACATGCCAAGACCAAAATTGGGAGGTTGATTGGGGCACCTTCCCCTTTCATTTTTGAAGATCATCTAAATCGTGGATTTTTGTAGAAGGTGCAAGAAACATGTTAAAAATTTCTAAGAACAAAATAGCTTAGTTTTAATTATATTAGACATATTACCCATAGGTGTATCTTGTAGGTGGTAGGGAACCTGGGGAAAATAGCAGTGGGAGGACTCGAGTTGCCCTTGGTAGCATTCTCTATAACAATATCATTCGTACCTTTACTCAGTGACTCGATGGACTTAGGGACACATCCAAGTTTAGTGTTTGGAATCCCCCTTAGTAAAATTTTTATTTATTTCTTGGCAAGGGACTTGGGAACCCTCTATTTCAGAGAAATTTTTATTTTCACAACATTTGTTGTTTGCAATTCACCTCCTAAGACTAGTGAGTTTTTTATATTTCTAGGGTGTTATTTTTTTATTTACTTTTCAACTAGATCATATCACTTATTGCACCCATGTGGCACTAGTTGTTTCATTGAGCATCGATTATTGAGTATATATCAATGTTGCAGTGGTTTTGTGGACGAGGGAATGATGGGGGGCGAGTTCAGAAAATCAGATAATAAGACAACTTTTAGGCCATGGACCCACAAGAGGTCCTATATGCAGTTTGATTCCAAGAGTATAGATGAATCGACGGTTCATCAATCTAAGTCTCGATTGTCAAGTTATTAGTGTGTTACAACTTTCTCCCTAAATTAATTCAATGACACTTGGAGAATCTCTCCGCAGGGAATAGAAACCAATTCGAGCGAAATATGTGATTATTGTAGATTCTAGCAATCTTGTTTGAGTAATTGAAAAATATTACAATGTCCATGTGATCCACTAGTTGATTTTCTAAAAATTTACATGTGATGTAGAAATCACACTACATGTTACTAAGAAAAACCCTAGTTCATAAAAATGACCAATAAGGGAACTTTTTGGCCATGGAATCATGGGAGGAGGATGTCCCTAGATACAATTTGATGCCACAAGGCCACCGGAATCGATGGTTCTTTGTTCCGAGTCTAGGTTATCAAATTGCAGTGGGTTTCAAATCACTTATTGAATCGATTTAGGGATAGTTGTCAAATATCTTCCCAAGGCATAATAATCAGTCTAAATCCACCCAAACTTACATGTAAATTTTTTGAAAATGTAAAAAAATTAATAAATTGGATCCCTCTCAGTGCTTGGTAGATCTGAGTTTAAGATGGATCTATGTTGGTTTTATATAATACTTTTCAACATTAATTGCAACTTTCTCTATCTGAATCATATGATTGAAACCTAAATTTTGTTTTGAGATTAATTACACACACAACCAAATAGATATTTTTCATATCTCTCTTTATACAGTGATGGTTGTTCTGAACAAAAAGGAGAATGAGAAATGTCAAGTAGTGTGTCAATATCAACTAGAGGAATTAATGTCAAAATATATATATATATATATATATATATATATATATATATATATATATGGATTTATTTCTCATTGAAGGAGGTTCTTGCTNAAGGAAGTGTCATTGAGATACATGCATTATGTGAAGAACTAGGCACCAAATCCACTTCCTAAGATAAACACTAACTTTTTTACTGATGGAAGAACTGTAGGAGAGCTCTGATACCATGTAGAAATTGTAGCTCTGATGCAAAGAAGAATCATGGGAATCAGTATATCTATCTATAAAGATAATTCTCACAAGTATGCAAAAGGAAAATAGAGATAAGAATAAGGAGACTGGATACAAGAGAAGTGAATAATGATCCAATATCTTTCCATGTATTATTGATCAATTTAGTGTACATAAATAATACATCCCTCATAAGTAAATTCTAGTTTCTTAGGGGACAACTCATGTTATCTCATAAAGCATACTTTCCAAATATGATAAACCCCCATAGGTGGCTAAAGCACTTCCCAAATCAGTCCAGGAACTCACAAATTAATGAAATCATGAGAAAGTTGTCATGAATGATGGAAAAACATGCTACTATTGGAATATGGAGAGAAAATAATGGAGGATGGGTTGGAAACAAAGGATAGCAGTTTCCCAGTTGACTAGCTTTACCTTATCCACAGAAACACTTAATAAAAGCATAATAAAGATAGAATTTGCAGGAAGGCGCAGTTACTAATTCTTACAGTCAATAAAGTAGACAAGATCAGACCAGAATCAGTATAAAATTTCTCTTGGGGTATATATGGCAAGTTTTGACCATGTGGTGCAAGTGGATTCCAACTATCTAGGCTAGTGGGTGGGAATTTAATAAAAAACAATTAAATATTTTATCCAAGTTATGGAGTGGGTTTATAATATTCCCACAACCCCATTTAAGTATGGCTTTATGATGTTTATGTATAAAATAATCATATGCATATGGTGCATATAGGTGTATATAGGGCCCAACAACAAGGTTATGGTCACCAGTTACAATTATTAATGTCCAAAAAAGTGAGGAAAGAGGCAAAACCACATGGGGAAAATCCTCCCCCAAGAGAACAAGGCAAAAAATTTTGAAATATTTCTTCAATATGTCTTTCTCTTCACTTGTATGAGATGAATGAACTGCTTCTGGTGAAATAATTTGATGAAGAAATCATGAACTCCATGATCATGCGGTATAGTGTAGAATATCTAAGAAAGAAGAGGAGAGACTCCTTGTATCTCATCATCTGATGAAGGAGGAGAATTATATGAATGTTTCTTGCTGATAAAAAACTCTGATATACAAACACAATCTGAAATGGAAAATATATATGTGCATACTCCTTCCCAAAGAGTACAAAAAATTAAGACAATCATTTATATAATCGGTTCCTTACATAGCTACAAAATTGTGATTTGAATCGCATATCTTTATTCTAATATGATGTAGAACCTTCCCATATATGATATGAGGCTGAAAATACTTTGATATATCATAAATATTATCAAATGGAACAGAAAATACAAAGGCTTCAGTGACTCCATGAGAATATGGGGCTAGACTAGGAAAAGTATGAGCAACTGGGGAAAACTGATGAGAGTAAAAATATGAATGATGGATGGAATTGAAATATGAACCATAAGTGCTTAGAACATATCCAAACATGTTTAATATAATTCCAATGATTACTAATATCATATATAACCAACCAGTGAAAAATAGGAAATACTTGAAACCATTTGATATAAGTAACACTACATAAGAAACCAATGAGGAATCAACTAGTGAACTTGGGGTTTGTAAAGTCTTAGGAGTGGAGTATTCAGAGGTATGGTTGATGGTATGGATGGTGGTAATAATGGTGTAATTTCATGCATATAATCCTGAAAATATTCTTCTAAATCATAATTATGGAGTGAGGAAGAGATTCTTAAAGATAAGTCAGGATCTAGTGAAAAATCACAATTATTGAGAGATGAATATAGGAGACTAATAGGTGGATTATCAAAGAAATAAAATAATATTGTGATATATCAGAATATAAATATATATCAGAGATGAGAGGAAATTATTTAACTCTGGCACTCAAGGCATAGTTTATATCAGCGTGGAATTGCGCACTATGACAGTGTTCTAGAGAATTAGCAGGCTTCTGATCTAGCTCATCTTGAACATTGATGTTGTGCTTCTCAAGAAGCTGGGACATGATGTCCATATTCTTATTGAAACATTTATTTTCTGAATTAAATACCTTGCTGCAATAATAAAAATTGGATGTGCTTCCTTTCTTCTTTACTTTCTTCATTGAATCTTCATCAGTAGACTTTGAACTGTCATCTTCAAAATTTGACTTTGGCTTCTTCTCTTTCACAATTTGCTTCTCTTTGGACTTGGTATTCTTGCTTCCTTGAACTATGATAGAATTATACTTTCCCTTGGAATATATAAGAGAAACCATATGGATCACTTTATCTTTCTCCTTTGTCATTGAATCAAATAATGTACTCAAAGAATTTATTTTCCAATTAGAAATAGCAAGCTTAGTAGCATTAAAAGTAGACACAAAAAATAAGTATTCGGGACCCAATTTTGATAGGATGGAAAGGATCAATTGATATCCATTCTTTCGAATCCCACATTGCTTTAGAAATAGAAAAGGAGACTTGAATCTTGTGAAGAAACCCTCAATAGAATCAAAACTGCTTGGACTCAATGAGAATAACTCATTCTCCAACTGATGCGCTCTTAACTCATCTTGGACTCCAAAGAGAGACTCAAGTTTGGTCCATACTTGGTTTGGAGTGGTCAAACCATCCATATGAAAGAGTAAATCAGTTTAAATAGAGAGACAAATAAATCCATATACTTCATCCAACCTGTTATTCCACTTAGCTTTCTCAACAATAGAATTTGGTTCATTTTCTAAATCCATAGAAACTCTATAGAGCCCCTTACTGCATAATATAATGACAATTTTGGATTTCCATTCATGATAGATGAATGGAGTAAGGATCATAGATTAAGAAGAATCCATATTGATATGTTTATTTTCTCAAGAAGAAACTCTTTGCAACCTGCACAAATAAAACTAGGAGAAAATCTTGTAAGCATAATAACAAGCTCTTCTTCAGAGACAAATAGGAGACTAGATGCACTCTTATAGAGAGAATAGATATCTCCTCAACTTTGTTGAAATTAAACAACCTAGCACTCTGATACCATATAGGAGAGCTCTGATACCATGTAGAAATTGCAGCTCTGATGCAAAGAAGAATCACAGGAAGTAGATCTAGCTACAAAGATAATTCTCACAAGTATGCACAAGGAAACTAGAAAGAAGAATAAGGACACTGGATACAAGAGAAGTGAAGAATGATCCAATATCTTTCCATGTATTATTTATCAACTTAGTGTACATAAATAATACGTAGGAGACAACTCATGCTATCTCATAAAGCAGACTTACCAAATATGATAAACCCCCATAAGTGGCTAAAGCACTTCCCAAATCAGTCAAGGACCTAACGAATTAGCTAAAGCATGAGTGAGTTGTCATGAATAATGGAAAAACATGCTAATCCTAGAATATGGAGAGAAAATAATGGAGGATAGGTTTGCAACAAAGGATAGCAACTTCCTAGTTGACTAGCTTTACCTTATCCACATAAAACATGGATAAAAGCATAATAAAGACAGAATCTACAGGAAGGTGTAATTACTAATTCTGATAGTCAGTAAAGTAGACAGGATCAAACTAGAATCGGGATAAGAACACTCATTGGGTATATATGGCAAGTTTTGACCATGTGGTGCAAGTGGATGCCAACTATCTAGGCTAGTGGGTAGGAATTTAATAAAAAATGATTAAATATTTTATCCTAAGTTATGAAGTGGGTTTATAATTTCCCCACAACACTAGTACATATGGCTCAAAAATTCCACTAAATGCTGCCATGAATAAGTTAAAATGGTAATTTTCATGGATAAATTGATAAATATATTGAAAAGAAATTTTTCTGGCCTCCGATCATTCTCGTTACTGTGACGTAAATGACGGTTTGTCTCTATAGCAGCGAACACTCATCGCTATTGCAATGAAGATAGATGTTCGTTTCTATATAGACAAAACACTAAACACTTGCAAATCAATGGTCATCACAGTAACGGTCATTGGCTTTTTTGTATTGTTGAAATTTGATCATTGCGCATTTTTGTTGAGAGAGCAACAAAGAAATGGTATAAAAGTGGTCATTCAGAAAATAAGGTTTCCAACTGGGTTTGCTTTGAACATACAAAATATCTTAACGAAAAAAGGTGATTTTGGTGGTGTTAAAACTCATGACTGGAATACATTCATTAAGGTAATTATTTATGTATATAATTTCCATTTAGTACATTTTTTTACGGTAATTGTTGTCTCTTATTTGGAAATTAAATAAATAATGATTTGCTTTTTGTTATGGTATGTTCTACCTCTATCTCTCCTAGATAGATTTGGCGATGACATAAAACAAATTATATATGATCTTGGTAAATACATGAGGTAAGTAATAATTCTATGCATGAAAATGTTTGTTCACTTTGTTGCATAGCTTATTGACATATTGTGTTTTACAGATTGGAACTTTATTATATATGCCTCAATATTGTTGATCACTATTATTTTTTTGCATCATTTATATGTCGATTTCATCTACAGAAATCCATACAGAAGATATTAGTTGGTATTGGAAGAGATAAATTCCTCGTCTAATGTGTGAAATGCATAATTATTTACCTCTTGGATTTTTCAATGCACAAGAACACTATCTCATACACCAAGTTGAGGAGATTTAATTGTGTGGACCTATACACACATGATCAATGTGGATGGTGGAAAGGCATTTGAATTCATTGAAGTATTTTGTTAGACAAAGATAATGTCCTGAGGGTTCTATTGTGCAGGGCTATATGGTATATCAATCCATGTTGTACATTAGTCAGTATGTTCCAAATTTAGCAAAAAATATCAATCTTCCTCGCATTTGGCATGTCAACTCCATCAACAAATTTGAAGGGGAGGTCCTATTGGGGAAAGGTAGAAAAAGGAAAGTGAAAGGTAATTAGATGGTGTAGATTTAATTTATTATACAATTAATTTTTCAATTTCATATATATCTTACTCATGTAATTTTTATTATCCCATCAGTATTTTAAGGTAAACTTAATTGCCTTTAATTATAGCTAATTTACAATTCTTAGTTGTTATTTAGCAGATGATTTTGTACTCGGTGATGATATTGATGGATGAATTTATTATTATAAATCGTATCATAATAATCATCATCAGTGTCATCGCCATCTTCATCATCGTCATCATCGACATCAAAATCAACCTCATCCTCATCCTCAACTCATCATCATCAATGTTATAATCATCATTGTCATCATCATCAATTTTATCATATTCATCACCATGATCATCATGTTAATACTCATTAGAATAATAACAATCATCTGTTATATTTTTATCATTTAATCAATATGATCTAGGATCTTATCTAAGAAAATAACATGCACAGCAATAATCACAAGAGACAAGAGACACAAAGAGTTTTCCTCGGGGAAACCATAAAGGAGAAAACCTCGCAACTTCCTCAAATATAGAATGAGAACCAATAGAAAAAGTAAAACACAAAACACAAAGATGATCTCCGATGGTTTTTCTCTCTCTCACTTGTGCGAACTCCTCCTCTCTCACTCATGCGCTACATTTGAGTGAGTGTGTGTTTCAAATTGAGAGTCTCGCTCTCTATTTATACTAGTTTTCCACTTGAAAATTACTCTACAGGGATGACCTCACTAGGAGAGTCCAATAACCCTAATACCCCTCAATTGTGGGGACTATTTCCCTGACTTACAATGGAGGGTTAACCTCAATGACTTTACATGAATTTATCATATTAATGAATCTCTAGATCGGAGGAACAAACATATCCATTGGGGTACAATGAAATACAATATAAAATATATAAGTGAATACATTTCGAAGTTACAAATACATCAACACTCCCTCTTAAATAGGAAGGTATTCTCTTGACATAGTTCATCAGCACAAGTCTTCATCACTGGATCATCATCAAAGCTATATCATCATCATCACTGGATCATCATCACCACTGGATCATCACTGGATCATCATCATCATCATTGCTGCCGCTATCTTGAGCAAATGGTGATATCTCTCAATTCTACTCATCATATGAATTTATATAGATCCAGCCCTTTTTCATGTTGGTTTTAGGCCTAGCCTCCATGTAGGTCTTCATCTTCTTCAGCACTTATATCCAACCATGGGAGTTCCATCCTGCCACCATCTCAGAAAGGCTCAGCACTTATATCCATCGGCATGGTAGGACACGCCTACTACCATCCAGGAAAGGCTCTCAGCACTTACATCCATCGGCATAGTAGGACATTCCTACTACCATCCAGGAAAGGCTCTCAACACTTACATCCACCGGCATGATAGGACACACCTACTACCATCCGGGAAAGGCTCCAACACTTACATATGACCATGGGAGGCCCACCCTGCCACCATGTCATAATGGCTCAGTACTTACATCCACTGGCATGGTAAGACACACCTACTACCATCTAGGGAAAGGCTCTACACTTACATCTGACCATGGGAGGCCCATCCTGCCACCATGTCAGAAAGTCTCAACACTTACATCCATCAGCATGGTAGGACACACCTACTACCATCCGGGGAAAGGCTCTTCACTTACATATGACCATGGGAGGCCCATCCTGCCACCATGTATGGAAGGTTCAGCACTTACATACAACATGGGAGGCCCAGCAATCCACCATGTCAGAGAGGCTCTCGAACTCATCACTTCCCCTTGGAAGGAACCTCGATCTGAAGGACACCAAGCTTCTCTTTGAAGTAATCAAACTTCACTCTAGCTATTTCTAACATAGAATCACATCAGAGCTGATTAAGTCCAAGGATAACCTGCGAGCTTCACCAGGACTGATTACATCTGAGGACAACCTACAACACTAATTATGCCTGAGAAGCCTATGAGCTTCACTAGGATTTTATGCTTAGACAACCTGTCTCACTGGCTATTCTAGAACTCATCACTCCCTCTTTCGAGAGATATCGATCTAGATCACATACTAGAGCTTCACTGCTCCTCTCTACATCATACAAAAATGCAAGTCAGATCAATCAAATCAAATAGTAGATTTCATAAGAAACATACTACCTCACAAATAGCCAAGAAAGTGGCAACATATTTTTCCTCGGCTATACTCAGTGCCATGCAGGACTACTTCCTTCTAAACCAAGAGATCACACCTGATCCCATACTAAAGCAGCACCCCTAAGTTCTCTTCCTATCAATGGCACTTCCTGCCCAATATAAATCCACATAACCCTCCAGGTTAATCTTTTGATTCACCTTGTACTTGATCCCATAGTCAGCTATTCCCTTCAGGTACCTCAGAATATGATTTGCAACAATCAGTTGAACATGTCTCAAATCCATCAGGAACTGGCTCAATGTGTTCACAACAAAGAAAATATATCATCTTGTATTCGTTAGGTACATCAAGGACCAAATCATCTGATGATACATCATGGAATCAACCGACTATGGTGAAGCATCGCTCAATAGCTTTAGGTTTGATTTTACAGGTGTGGCCATGGCCTTGCAGGCCATCATCCCAAACCTCTTCAGGATCTCCACTGCATACTTCCCTAGTCCAAGGAATATTCCATCTGCACACTACCACACCTCCATGCCTAGAAATTATTACATCATACCCAATTCCTTTATCTCGAACTCATCAGTAAGTCTCCTTCTCACATCTTTAATGAGTTCCTCTTTTCTTGTTAGGAATAGGAGCATCACTAGTCTTCCGCCTTCAACCTTGAAGAAAAGGTTGGAATCTTATTTATTCTCAATAAATCCTAGAGCCATCAGTAAGCTGTCCATCCTGTCGTACCATGTCGAACCTTAGGATCTTCTACAGTCACTCCCTCTGAAGAGGAGCATCATTCTCCCTCTACATTTCATACTCTATGTATTGAAACATTATGTAATGGAGTGACAAGTAGCTTCCTCTACTACTAATATTCTATGTATCCATCTAAGTTCACTGGATACCAAGATCCTCTATCTTGAACCTTTTGAAAAGTTCTTCTCACACCCATCTATGAGCTTATCATCCTATATAGGCTTTCATATTCAACCTTGTAGAAAAGGTTAAGATATTGATCACTCTAGGTGATCTCCAAGCTCCTCATGTATGTGTTATCCCATGGGTGCCTTCTGAGCTCGTACAAGGCCTTCTTTAATCTGCACACATGAGTCTGCCTGTCATGTAACTCAACTTCCAGTGGCTGTAAATGTCTCTTCGTATTCTATGCCTTCTTTCTATGAGAATACTCGTGCTACGAATATTTCCTTGTATCCCATGGTGTTTCCATATACTACATGTTCTATCTTGTAGATCCATTTGGAAGACACTATGGCCTTCCCTTCAGGTCTCGATACCGCATCCTAGACATCATTCTTCTTGAACTGGTGCTCTCCTTCCCTTTCTTCTTGGCTACTTCTTCATAGCTTGAAGGCTCTGCATCAATGATGTCGCTTGACAGTGTCACATAACTGGAGTGTGTTTGAGACCTCTTTCTTTCTTTGAAAGTATCATCATATCATTCTTCATCTTGGATTATTTCTCGTTCCCAAGGCGGTCTTCATCTCTCGTGGTGGATCTACCGTTCTCTTTATATTCTTCTGAAGCTCTTTATTTCACCATGGTGTCTTTGACCTGAGAATCTTCAGGTTCATCTTCATGTATTATTATTGGAGTGAATCTTGAAGTATCTTCGGTTGTTCTTCGGAACAAGTCTCATCCTTATTTTCTTGTAGGTGATTGTACACGATCTTTCCTACAAGTCAAATGCACCAATTGTATGGTTAGAAACATTTCATAAAGCATATTCATAATGGAAAATTCTTATGCATAAGGATATAATCATGCAACTATTTTAGCCAATACAACATTCATCCATATCTCACAAAAACTTTCTAAATGCCTTCCATCTCTACCATGACATCATTTGAGATTGTGCACTAATCCAATATGTCAGCAAAGAGGTTTCATTCTAGATAAGTAGTAATGGAGAGTTGTATATCACCATGGGATACTTACCCATCACATGCATATTAGTAGTATATTTTCATTAATGGCAACACTCTATCATGCATAACACATCAACTAAATATAACAAAAGGCATAATCAAATTATATCATGAAATGACAATTGAATACTTATCTTTAATTGTTTCATGGGTAGACTCCTTCTTGAGCCTTCAACTTTGTAATCTTATTCATTCATAACATCCAAATGCTAAAATGGATAAGAGGTTCTTCAAGAATCGAGTCCTTCATATTCCTCATCGCTTGAGGGATCTTCCTTGAATCATGATAGCTTAATCTTCAGTTGCTCCCATCTTCTTTTCTCTTATTATGAGTTGAGCTCCTTCTTGTGTGCATTCTTTCTAGAGTCTGCTGAAAATAATCACCTCCTTCTGGAAAGCAGTCCTCGAATGAATGAATCCCATGATCATGGGAGGCCATTTAAGGTGGTTATATTATTCTTCTTTGATTTCTTCGTCCTAGCATCGAACACTTATTTTTGGTGTCTTCAAAGATGACGCATGAGGGATGAGATGATCTTTAATAGAATCTGCAATAATTCTCTTGGCTCTAGCCTTAGCCTCATCTCCCTTTGTCTCTTAGAAATTCCTTACTAAAATACTAATCCAAGTAAATTTCTTCAAGGATACTTGAGGTCCTATACTTCCATACTCAAAATTTGTCATATTCACCAAGCTTGTCATCAAGCTAGTGTGATTAGTCATTTTGGAATGAGAACCTCAAATGTAAATAGCAAAATATTAGACCTTACCAATTTGAGGTGTCCCTCCTGGTTGGTTGATCTAGGGTTTGTCAAAAAAACTCTAATTTTTAAACCTTGGAATATTTCATATCTGATAGGATATAAATATGTGCCTCCTCAAGGCGAGCTGAGCAGCATACTCATTTTCCCAAAACTATGATTAGAACTACAAAATATCTTATGCCCTGGTTTTCTTCCATTTCTTATGCAGAATTGTCTGATATTGTTTTTGCAGTGTCTCCGAAAGTACTACTCCTCTTTGTCTGGAACTTTGTACTAAGGTAGCCTCATTTGTTCTATTTCCAACATTGCAGGTTTGAGCATAATTGGTTTCACCAATTGGGAATTATGAGAGATTTCCCAAGGTGACTTATTTTAGGACTATTCAGCATAGCGAACTTGTACAGACTGCCACATGTCACTATTTCACCTTTGGGGTCAAAAACTTTTACCACAGAACTTACAATCTATGCCCTATCTGGAACATCTTTCTAAATTTCATTTGGAACTTTGTATCCATACATATAGCAATTCTACCTAGGTCTCATGTTTAGGGATGAATCCTAGGAGAGACTGGAACCCTGATTTGGAGGAATCATATCTCCCAGAATGTAGAGAATATGAGCCTAAAAATTTTACACAGGGTACATTAGGAATTTATATTCAAACTGTAAATGTTGTAGCTCTTGAGCCTTCTCCAATATCAATATATAGCGAATGCACCAAAATGACTAGTTTTAGTCTTTTAGGGTTTTCAGATTAGGGTTTGACTTTCCCGCAGTTCTACCCAACCCAAAACTTCAATCTTGGTCTCTAAATTTTTATTTTTAGAAGGAGAGAAATCTTATGTTGGGCTCACTCAAAAATTCCACTTATGTTAAAATCCCTAGTTTCCTGCAGCAGTGACAAGTCAAAAACTGAAAATACTCGGAATCGGATTTTGCTTCAACAGAAAGATGCGCCCTTCAATGGAGAGTTATCATATCCTAATTTTAATGATGATATGTGGAGAGAGACCCAAAAAGTAAGAATACCTATCTTCTGCAGCTACACAATGTCTTCTTATCAGGTTATATCTGATACCATGTTATATTTTTATCATTTAATCAATATGATCTAGGATCTTATCTGAGAGAATAGCATGCACAGCAATAATCACAAGAGACAAGAGACACAAAGAGTTTTCCTTGGGGAAACCATAAAGGGGAAAATCCCATAACTTTCTCATAGATAGAATGAGCACCAATAGAAAAAGTAAAACACAAAGATGATCTCCAACATTTGTTCTCTCTCTCACTTGTGCGAGCTCCTCCTCTCTCACTCATGCGCTACAGTTGAGTGAGTGTTTGTTTCAAATAGAGATTCTCACTCTCTATTTATACTATTTTTCCACTTGGAAATTACTCTACAGGGTCGACCTCACTAGAAGAGTCTAATAACCCTAATACCCCTCAACTATGGGGACTATTTCCCCAACTTACAATGGAGGGTTAACCTCAATGAATTTACATGACTTTATTATATTGATGACTCTCCTGATCGGAGGAACAAACATCTCTATCAAGGTAAAATGAAATACAATATAAAATATACAAGTGAATACATTCTAAAGTTACAAATACATCAACATCATCATCATCTTGGTCATCCTCATTAGACTAATCATAACCATCATCATATTCATGTTCATACTCGTTAGAATAATAGCTATCATCATCATCATGGTCATCCTCATTATAATAATCACATCCATCATCATATTCATCTTTATGATCATCAATGGTATCATAATCATCGTCATTGTCATCATCATCTTCATCATCATCGTCATCATCATCTTCATCATCATCACCATCACCATCATCACCATCTTCATCATCGTCATCAATGTTAGCATCTTCATCATCATGTTCATACTCATTAGAATAATAGCAATCATCATCATCATGTTCATCTGCATTATAATAATCACAACCATCATCATCTTCATATTTATGATCAGCAACGCTATCATAATAATCATCATCGTCGTCATCTTCACCATCTTCATCATCATCATCATCGACATCATCGACATCAAAATCAACCTAATCCTCATCATCAGCCTCATCATCGTCAATGTTATAATCATCATCGTCATCAATGATATCATCATCGTCGTCGTCATCAATGTTAGCATCTTCATCATCATGATCATCATGTTCATACTCATTAGAATAATAGCAATCATCATCATCATGTTCATCCTAGCGCTGACGATTTGTCATCGCAAAAATGTTTACATGTACTAGTATAGATGAGAACCATGACATAAATTATATGGAGAGATATCATAGGAACTATGTTTGTCATGTACTATCTTCGTTTATGTGTGCATTAACACATGTAATCCATAATTTGTAACTACCCACTCTAGGATATATTGAATAAGACTAATTATTTTTTTTAAATGGTTTCTATGTTAGAAGACTTTTTAAAAATAATAATAAGACAAGAACAATTTCCTGTTCAAATTCCTATTGATCAAGGTTGTAATTAATTGAATTTTACACATTTTCGGGATTTAAAGATTTGTAAGAAATAAATTGTATTATACAATGAATTCCATCTAACCTTATTACTTACTTATGCTTGTCTCAAGTATTCTTGATAGTATACTTTATTAAGCATACTATGTGTGTCAAACTTTGAAATGGTCACCATATTACACTCATATGACAATTTTTTTTCAAGAAAGGTTCTATTGATGATGATGATGGACATAAAGAAAATGATCATGATAATCCTATCGACTATGGCGACAACGATAATTTCTCTATCAACATCATCATCATCATCACTAACGATGATGATGATGTCGATGGTGTTGTTCATGACGATGATGACGATGACAACAATGACGTGGTGTTGTTTATGACAATGGTGATGATCATTGACGATGACAATGACAATGCTTATGATGATTATGATGTTCTTGATGATGTAGATGTAGATGATGATGATGATGATGATGATGATGATGATGATGATGATGATGATGATGATTATGATGATGATGATGATGATCAAAATGGTGGTGATGGTGATTATGATTATTATGAATATGGTGGTGATGGTGATGATCATCATCATCATCATTATCGATGTCGTCAGTTTCTGCTACCTTGCCTCTGTGTTGCTAGAATAAGTCCCTGGCTTTGTCCTTTCCCAAAGGGGTGTAGTGGACTTATTGGATTCAATGAAAGGTAATAAATCACATTAAGAAATTAAACATTAAAATAATAAAAAACATTAAAGTAATAATAAACATTAAAATATTAATAAACATTAAAAATAATAAATATAAATAATAAACAAAACAAAAAAATAAACATTAAAAAACAACAAACAATTAAAACTGTCAATCTTACCTTCCCCCTATCGCAAAAAAAGAAATTTTACATCTTTCACTTACCTCACCCATGAACTGCGTTCGAGGTCACAGAGGAGTTTCCAAGGTTGTAGAGGAGGTTTTACAATTACCTCACCCAAGAACTAGTACCGAGGTCGTAGAGGAGTTTCCAAGGTTGCATAGGAGGTTTTCCAGTTACCCCACCCCATATCTTCGTCCAGTGGGTGACTGAATGCAGTTAAAATTACTAGTAAGAATTGTAGTTTTGGTTTATTATGCAGTTTTGGTTTATTATACAATTTTTCAATCATAATTTCTTACTACATGATAAATGCAGCATTTTAAAACGACCCAAATTTTTTAAATCATGAATTGAACACTCGAAATCACATTTTCATTACATTTTCAGGAATTCCTTCTCCGCTATATTTCGGCAGGTAGGGGTCGATTTGTTTAACGCATATACTTCTCCCCTCTTTCACCCATGTAGTCAGTAACTTCAGAATCGACCAGGTAGAACCAAGAATACTGACAAGTGAGACCTTCATTGCAACTATTTCCACGATGGCATCTAGGGCTAATAGCGACCCATTGGATCTCCTGTCGCAACAACCAGAAGAACCGACAATGTTACCACTAGCAGTAATACTCCTAGATATGGGGATTGGGGGAAGTCATGTTTCTCTTTTTCCTCAAAGTTTTTTTAAAGAAAGAGGGTCTACAATATCTCTGTATGCCACAATCATTCACACAGAACCCTTCTTAGACCCTCTTTGGAACTCTACTTCATCTACGAAACATTTTTTGTACAACGATTTGGAGTTGTTGGAATCAAGATGGTTGGGATATCGTCCAACTCCACCTAACATGCCTCCCTTATCAGCCTCAAAAGAAGGGCGCAATGTTAGCCCAAAGGGCTACATTGCTTCTTTTTTGCAGCCAAAGGATTTTCCATGGACACCACCTAATTTGGGATCTGGCAAAAGCGGCAAAGAGCCACAAGCGAAAATTCAAGCCAATGGCAAGGGTTTATCAAATAGCCCTAGAAAAAAAACACAAGAACAGTTTCCTCTCCTGAACAAGTGGGCCTCTTAATCTCATATATGGTTCCAATGTGTCAATAGAGGATGTTGGGCCTTTGGCAGACTTTGCTCTGGTGGCAAAAATTTGTGGGAAAAACCCTAGCTTGGAGGATATGGAAATTTGGGTGAGGAAGAATTGGTCAAGTGTTCTCAACTATGAATCAAAAATGGATTCCCTTTCAAAGGGTTGGTTTGGATTTAGATTCAACTGCACAAGTGATCTTGAAAAAATTATTGTGAAATAGTGGAGCTATGGATTTGTTCCTATTCTATTAAAAAAATGGACTCCTCTCTTTGATGTGGATAGTGAGAGACTGGACACTATGTTGGTGTGGGTGCGTCTTCTGAGACTCCTCTGGGAATTTTGGAACCCGAACTCACTTTTTTGATTTGGGTAGTGCGGTCGAAGTCTTTCTAGATGTCGATCTTTCTTTTCTGAAGACAAGAAAGAAACTGTAGCATAAATACTTGTCTCTTTAAACATTCGAATAGATCTGCGAGAACACATTAAACTTATCTGGGGTGACTATGTTAGGAAGCAACTTCTGGACTATGAATGGATCCCCTTTAGATGTCATCATTTCCATGCAATAGTACATATAGAAAAAATTGTCACCTATGGTTTTCAAAAGCCCCAACACAAAAAAGATGGCTCCCAAGGGAGGTTGTGGCTCCGAGCACTGAACAAATCCCTCAAGGGATGCATGAAGAATATCCTCCTCTCTAGGATATTGATCAGTAGTAGTCTCCTGAGGAGAATGCTCATCAAGCAGTTTCATAGATCAGGTGGAATACAATTTTCAACAACAGGACCAGTCGATCTTCAAAGGTAATCCTACAAACCCTCCTTTGAATATGAAGTTGAATGATTTACATTTGAATGATTCTCCATTTGTTGTTACATAATCTCTTTCGTCATCGTTGATCAATTTCTTGATAAACATATACCATCGATTCAAAATGTTCATGCACAATAATTTTCAAACCACATTTAACTACCTATGCTTTGCTTGAAATGTTCATGAACTATATCAATACAGGTTACAATTTGAAACACCCGAATGAAATATAACCCCTGTAGATTATAGATAAATTACAATGCTATGAATTCATTAAATAATTCGACTCAATGTAAACAGAAAGTCAATACAATAATTTCTTTGTTGAGTTATATCATTCAATTAACTTCCAGAGCTTGAACTTGAAATAAAATTGATCTTAACAGAGTACAGACTCATACACTGTCATTTATGCTCAAAGAAAAAGTAGTTATGATATTTTCCCTATATCAATATACTACCTCTCTCTCGAGCTCTACAAGCCTCCAAGCTATCCAATCTTCTTGAGTTATGCTAAGTTTCTATGAGTGATCCAATGTCGGTGTGGATGGCCAACAATAAAGTCTTCAACTCCACTGACAAAACCACTATAGGTTGATAATGGACCGTTCATGAAGTATAGGACATTCAAATAGAATGTTGAGTATTCTAATGAAATCTCAATACTGTAACATATTCAATTACCTTCCATAAATGGACAATACACACTCAAAAGCAGAAAATACGACCATTTCGCATTTTTTTGTTTCTATTGATTCACAAAGAAAATCCATTCCAGAATGTCTGCACAATGTATTCTAACCTCTAATCATCGAATTTACAAGCCTAAATAGGCAGATAATATCTCTCTTCCTCGAATGAGGGTAACAAACTTCCAAGAATAGCCTATTTGCAATTATGTCTCAAACAGTTAAAACGGATAACTAAAATCCAATTTAATATAACCTACAATCTATATTTTAGGAACCAACTCCTGGAGTAAACCAAAAATGATTCGAATGCTTCTTTTTTTCCTTTTCCAGCTGTAAATATGCCCCTGCATCAGGCTCCTAGGGTTAAAATGATTATGAATCCCTATTCATAAGTTCTTCAATGGAGTAACCCTTCTTCTCAATATTTGCTACATTCATCCAAGTGGCAAGTAGCATCTTCTTCCCGGTATTCATTCCACTTGACCAAGTAATCTAGGTATTCTATGCCTCTAGTATTCTTAGCTAATTTGGTGTATAAGATCTTTTCAGCCTCTAAAGTATTTTCCATTTGCATATTTTTTTCCCAATTCACCTCCTTATGCATACCTGGTTCTAGATTATTTGTAACTTGTTATGTTCCATCCTTTTCATAAGGGTATAAGTCAGATATGTTAAATATAGGTGATATACCAATGCCATCTTGTAGCTGCAATTCATATGCATTAGCTGAAAACTTCCTAAGAATTTTGTAGGGTCCTATATTTTTAATTTCAACTTGTTATATTCACCTTTTAGGAATATTTCCTTCCTTAGGTAATCTAAGACTAGATCACCTACCTCATAGTTGACCTCTCTACTCCTCAAATCCACTATATACTTATACTTCTGATTGTTCACTTGTAATTGTTGCTTGACCTGTTCATGTAGATTGGTGATGATTGTAGCAAAGTATTCACCTTCATCACTCCTTCCTTCGAATTTCCCTAAGTATATTAGCTCATATACACCCCTAGGATGCATTCCATATAGAATTTGGAAAGGACTTAGGCATGTTCTTCGATTGGGTGAATCATTGTATGAAAACTCAGCTTGAGCTAGCACATGATCCCACTGTCTTGGTTTCTCACTAGTTAGGATTCTCAAGATATGACCCAAAATTCTATTCACTAGATCATTCTGGCCATCTTTCTGAGGATGATAGGATGAGCTAAAGTTCAGTTTAGTACCCATCTTTTTCCATAGAGTCCTCCAAAAATGTCCAATAAACTTAGTATCCCTGTCTGAAACTATAATCTTTGGTAGCCCATGCAACCTAACAATTTCATTAAAGAACAAATTTTCTATATGTGTTGCATCACTAGTATTATAGCATGGTATGAAATGTTCCATCTTGCTAAACCTATATACAACTACAAAGATGGAATAGCAGTCCATCTTGCAATATGTAGTAATTCAAAGGTCCCCTATCTCTTTTGGCAAGATTTAAGCTTATCTCATAAGCTTCCTTAAAGACTATATCAGACTTATACAAATGTTTAATAAAATCAAACATGTAAGACTTGAACTTGACTCTCTTGCACCATTAAGCTTTTCCTACTTAAGTAATCTTCCACTCAGTTATATTTTCCACTTACATGCTTGATAACGAAAGTGAAACCTTGCAAGAACTCAACCCACTTCACATGCTTCTGATTTAATTTGGGTTGATGCATTATAAACTGCAAGGGAATTTTTTAAGTGTGCTTTCTAAGACAAATTTACACCTATTATCTACAAGATCGTCCCATGGGAATAGGATATGAATGCATTGGTCGTCAATGTGGGCTCTAAATTTTTGGTTTACTTTATTCATCTTAATAATAAAGACGCAAGGACAATGGAGTGGGTTACAGAGAAAAGGAATTGACATTAATATCCATATTCCAAAGATATTCATAAATGATTGGCTGGATAAGCACGTGTGGATAAGAACAACATGGAAATAGTTAGCGTATAAGGTGGGGTGGGGGTAGGAGTGGGGCCACAGCAGGAACATTTCCTTCTTAGTTCCAAGAGTAAATCATAACGAAGTAAGATATATAAATGAAATGTTGCCCTAATATGTATGTAAAACTACCCTTATCAGATGTACAAGAGGACTAATTTGTTGGTTTGAACAGGTTGCAATAGGCATATATAGATGCTCCTCCTTGGATAACCCTATAAAATGATGAAAAAATAGAATAGGTGCACTACAAATTGACCTTCAATAGGAAATTTTAAGCTAATATTTATACCCATCCACATAATAATTAATTCAGGTCGATTTTATTCATAGGTCAGACCTAGATTTTATAATTATTTACAGGTCGACCCCAGTCCTGTGCTAAGATAGATCACTCCCTTCAAAATATTAACACATGTTTTCTCTTGATATTGTTACCTTCTATCAATGTCTTTATGACAAGGAACTATGACCAACTGCTACAGGTCAAGCCTTTCCTAGAAGGTAGTCCTATCTAGCAATCTTTCATCAAGAAAATCTATATTATCTTATTGGTGTTGTCAGTTCAAATGGAATGCCCATAATTTATTCTTTAGGGCATTTCAATGCCTAGACCTACTTCTACAAAGAGACCAACATGTTGCTTGATGAAGAAACCTGTTCCTAAAGTGAGGACCTCCAAGATGGTATGTTACAAGTTTCAAACTCTCCATTCCATTGTTAAATCCATGGACATAGTAATTTGATATAGAATTTGCTAAAAGGAAAGCCAGCTGATACAAATGTATAAATGGTTGTAGAAAACATAAAGAAGATTTTTATCAAATTCCCTTAAGATCCATTATTCATAGGTATGAAGTATTGCTTTAATGATAAAATTGTTTAGAACACACCCAAAAATACTTTTACTTCTGTTCAAATTGCCCCAAATCTCTATTTTTCAGATATCCACTGTTCTTTGAGATAATCAAAGAAAGCACTATAAAATCTCTCATCCAATATATTTGACACATTCAATGCACATGTTTCTTGTTGTTTGTTTCGAAAGGATTCCCTAGAATAGGGTTTTCTTCACCCTTGCAACAACCTTTACTATACTTATAGATGATGATCTCATAATTTTCTTTGGCTTTCTTATGATTCTCAAAGGCATGATTGTATTTGGAATGATCTAAAAAAGTGCCCTAAACAATCTAGGACAGTTATATGTGCTCAGATTGACTTTTAATGTTGTTGACAATGATTTCTATGTGAATGTTCCTTTCTAGGAGTTAGTGCTTAGTTTTGTTGCTTCAAGGAGATACTACCCAACATAATTCTTAATGACTATTTGAAATGCCTAGAATCACTTTTTGATGGCCAAACACGCTACAACAAAACCATAAATTATTCTTTCCCCTTCTTACTGCTCCATGAGTATGAGAAATTCCATAACTTTCGTAGCTTGATGATGTGTTCCCAACACTGCTTATTTGATGTTGTATTATCACCATCATGATGAGAACACCCATTAACATCCACATGAATAGGACACCCATACAAAATGGGTGGTTACACGTAACATGACCCATCGATGTTCTTTTTTACTGGATATCCATTGAAGAGATTTAGTTTACTCTGTTTCTAGTTCCACTATGGTTACTTTTGGTTTCACTATTCTAGTTTCTTTAATGAAATATGAAGAAAATCCCCCAAATTCACAAGCAGTCAAATGTTGTTCATGCAACCTGGGCTTCACTCATGAGTGTTTATGCACAACTTGCCTCATAATAGCTGAATTTTAGTTCAGAAACCTGGATCTCAAGCATATGTACAGATCATCTAGGATAATAGAATCCTCCTCACTCCATAGTTGTTTCTCCCATCATGCACAAATTTCCTATAAAATTGTCAAGGTATTCCTAGCGAAACATGGCACACATCCTAGGTAGGATATCACAAGTCACCTTGTCTTGATATCTACCTATTTGGAATTCCACTTCACTTTGTTATGTAACCAGCAATTGGTGTCCCTTATGCATCCATGACACCTTGTAAGGTGTTGGATGCTTGACTTTCCTAAGCTTTATCTTTTCCACCATTTCAGCGGACACCAAAATTTTCAGTGCTTCCACTATCAACAACTACTTCGCAACATTTTCCTTGAACTTTGCATGTAGTTCGAAATAAGGCATTCCTTTGTGAAGACTCTACCACCTCCTTCTCTGGTTTCAATAGCACCTTGTTCATAAGAATATCCTCCCCAAACTCAGGTGCATTTTCTACCATAGGAGCTTGTGCATATGCTTGATTTCCTTGTGCAACATATTTTCCTCTCTTCCCTACATTTTCATTGTCAGTGCATTCATAGGATCGATGGCCTAGCTTGTTACATATGTAACACCTGTAGACTACCTCTTTGTCTCTACCTCTAACTCTATGGTAGGATATTCCAACTCGAGGTTCATCTCATTTCCCTCTTTGATATTGCTGGTTAGAACCACCAGCTTCATCCTTGTAGGTTGGAACTTTCTCTCTTCCAGTTGTTTTTCCCTTTCCCTTTGTATATCCTCTTCCTCTACCAAAGGTTTGCTTCTAAGTTCCCCTTCTCTTCTGGCTAACTTCTCTTCTTCCCTTAGAGAATACTAATAATCCCCTTCCATAGTGCTAGGAGATAACATACTAATCTCATCCCAAATCGTCGTTCTCAACCCATTGATGTATCTAGTTGTCTTCTCAGAGGTATCTTTATTGTAACATGCTCTTAAGTTTACCCTGTAAACTCTTTTGTATACTCTCTAACAGTCAGTGAACTTTTCCTAAGGTTTTGCATTTGTCTATAGAGACTCAGTTGGTAGTCCTTGGGAAAGAATTTACCTCGCATCTTAGTAATCATCTTATCCCAACTTTTTATTACTAACTTGTTTTTGTTCTTCCTCCCAACCTGCACACTATCCCACCATAGTGTTGCATGGCCTTTAAATCTAGTCACAGCTAGTTTTACCTTCTTTCCCTCCTCCATCTCTTCATAATCAAAGTATCGATATAACTCTCCTATCCAGTCTATCAACCCTTATGCTGAAAAATTCCCATCATAAGTAGACAAGGAGGGTTTTGGTCTAGATCTGGAACCTAACACAGACCTTAAAAACTTCATCTCAATTGTTTCTGGTGTGGCCTCTTATTCTCGGTCACTACCCTGTACTTTTGATTCACTATCATCTCCTAGGTCTGGTTCTTGTTTTCTAGCCATCTCCATAGCTTCCATTCTAGCCTGCATATCCCTCATTTGTTCCATTAGTTCGACATTTGCAATAGGTCTACCTATCTGACCTACTCTACCTCCTCTCATTCGCATTGCCATTTTCTTGTTTTCTTTTATTCAACATACATATATTAAATTCATAAAAGGTAAACATGCTTCAATGACCACACCACAATGTTGCTTCACTTTATTTCCTTTCTTTATCTAACCATATTTCTACCCCTATAAATCTTGCTTCCAGGTATAACTCTGAGCTAGCGAAAGCTTTTGAATACATTTAATTCCTGCACTTAATGGACATAATTCCCACAATTATTTTATTATGCATGCAAGAGTAAGATAAAATTCCTGCAGGTAGTTAAAAATGCCCACGGGGTAATAGATAAATACTCATTGAACCAAAAAATTCTTGAAATAGAGGTGGAAATATTCCCGTAGTGAGGTGTTGAAATGTCAGCAAATCATTGAAATTCCTATGACATGTAAGGACATGCCCGCATAAGTATGCAAGAACCCACACATGAAGAATATATCTTCGTGACATATAAGAACATGCCCACATAATCAATGTATATGTCCCACATAATCAATGTATCAACAGTCATCTAGTAAATTCATAAAAGGTAAGCATGCATCAATGACAACATCACAATGTTGCTTCACTTTATTTCCTTTTCTCTTAATAGGTTGTGGACATTTTTCCAAATCAACTAGATGACATTTGTCTCACATACATCTTCAGAATCGAAGAAAAGTAATATCTCACAAATGTAGATTTCTGCAAACATATTGTATCTAATTTCTTTCTGCATTTTACTTCATCTATTGTTATGGCTGCCTGCAAGCATTTTTCAATTTTTTGTGCATTTTTGCAGGAAATTGTTTGGACGTACATGCATATGTTTTAGGCCTGCGGGCATTTTATAAGGTAGTGCGGGCATTTTATCATTCCAACGGGCATTTTCAAACCGGTTGTGGGCATTTCTCCAAATCAACTTATTATCCAATTTGGAAAATTGATTTAAATGTATTATGAAACTTAAATGTATTATGCAACTTAAATGTATTTACTTGTAGACTGAGTGTATGTAAGTGAATATGCAAATCACCTACTACTTCCTCATAGCTGGAATGCTCTAAACAATAAAGGTTTCAATGCAACATAATTAGGAAACTTATTAAGAGGATGACTAATCCCCCCCAAAAAAAAAAATACTTGAGCTCTCCTACTTGCTCTTGTGCCTCTTGTAATCTTTATGTAACCTATATGGTTCCTTTGATTGAACTATAAGGAAAAATAGTATATGTTCTTGTGCTAGAATTTGACTATCTGTATCTGATTTATTTGGAATATATGGATCAATATTTGGGGCAGCAAACTTCTCTACCTCGTCAACGTCTATTGGAGACCCCTAAGGCTTAGGGGACCTTGCATCCTAGTCAAATTTGACATCTTGACATACACTTATATTTTGTAGGGTTGATGTAAACTTTGGAGGCCTTATAAGTATTGTCATATCCCACATAAATTTCATTCAAACTATAGGGTTCAAACCTAGACAATTTTTATAAGGGTAATGATGGAACCCCATCCTCTTGTCTTGGTACCATATTGTTCATACAGGATGGGTTCAATTTTGGACTTGTTGTGTTTACTGGTACCCTAAAATGCATTTGATACATCCTATCCATCCATCAATAGTCCATTCAAGACATGGATTTCCTGCACATGAATTGGATAAGCCATGTCTATCCACAAGGTGTTCCCATGCACTCAACTAATAAGGTACTTGGTGCATCTAGAAGTTTCCCCAATGGTGCCAAATACTAGTAGGTCAAGTAGATATCATTGTGAGGGAGACCACATTCAGAAGGGGTTCACCATCAAAGAAGAGAGACACTAGTATTTAGCAAGAGTGCATAGTGTAGATATTCCATGTAGGCCTATATAAGTGTCCATGCAGGCTCCACACAAGTCTCGAAATTTATGTTGGTGGGTAACATATGAAGGTTGGTGAGTTTTTTTAGACTAGTTATTTTACACTAGAATTCGTAGCAAATATTGTACTTCAAATCTAGGCATACCTCTAGGCTCTTATAATGATGTTGGTAGGAAACAAGTATTAGAGACTAAATGTCCTCCTCGAAACTGATGTCCTCCTCAAAACAGTATAGGATAGAATATATATTTCAAGCACATAGCTTATTACTTATTAGTATAGGATTTATTTAAGTCTTGAGAAATATTATTAGGAAGAAAAATGNTTATAAACATCCATCCAACCCAAATCTCCTACTTTCAATGGAATCCTTCTATCATATCTTACCTCCATTTTCCTACCTCATACAACTTAACAAGTGCAATATTTCAGCTCTATGTTGTGCTACCTCGGAAGATGAAGTTTGAACCATTCCCAGCCTAGAAGAAATGCCATTATCATGCTCAGTAGTCAATAAATTAAGTTTGAACACTCGATATTTCGTTAGATGGGATAGATTCAGAATGTCTGATAATGGTAGCATATCCATTGGATGGCATCAAAGGACTAGAAACTATGCTCCAAGGTATGAATTGGCCCTCACAAAATCACCTTCTGGGATGCCAAAACATAAAACTTCATAGAATAATTTATTATATATATATATATAACTTCTCAAATTACCAATTTGGATTATTTTCTATTATGAACGGATTTCATACTATCTATTTCTCCCATATCTTGAGAGAATTCAAATTTCCTAAACAATTTTGAAATTGGTAATCAAGGCTGGAGATCTTAATATTTGGAAACTCTATTGTCTTTTTCTAGTAAAAGTGTTTTAAAAGTTTGGACATTTTATAAATGGAATGTTTTGTTAACCAGAAGACTATAATAAGTAATTATAGTCTTCGCTGAAGGAAATGCTATGTTTTTGTGAAAGAGTTGTAAGGCTAAGAAATTCATATTTAAACACATGCTCGCTTTGATCTATGGCTTTATGGATGCTCTCACATGTGCAAGAAGTTATCATAGGTTGCCTTAGTTTCCTAGATTTGGATATGCCTATGATTTATTGTTGATTCAATGTGTTTTAATGTTTGTTGATGCTCAAAAATGCTCCCAATGTTCCCAAAATTTTCACACACTGCTGCATGGGTGCTCAGAATTGGAAATCAATCCTCAAATTCAACCCAAAGTTATGAATTAGGCCTATTACTGCTGAAATTAACCATGATTTAAAAATGATGTTCTTCATTGCTGATTAGATACACAATCATGGAGAATTAAGGTTGCTTTCACACCCAGGTTTTCCCATACTTCAGGGATCATACTTCTTGCTTCTATTTCACACACATAGGGCTACTGATATTTGAGATATTAATGCCTAGAAAGCTTATACGGGTTTCTTTTGATTCTATGTTCCAATATCCCTAATCACAGTCTACCTCCACCATGAGACATTTTCCTAATGTTCCTTAGTGATAGTATAGGCACTAGGATACAAACTCGCTAAATATGGAAGTTATAAGTGCACTGAAGCAAGTGATGAGAGAGTAGAATTGTTTAGGATTTGTTTTGGACACTTTTGTGGCATGGGGAGAGGCCCCCTAAGGTAATTATTTGTAATAATCACCCTCCTATGGTATCCTATAGAAATACTGAAATATAAGCAATAAGCCCATTGTTGGTGAAAGCCAAAGAACCCTAAATAGTAAATTCATAACAACATTGAAGGGAAACACCTAAGAAATACTTTTAGGAAGTTTCTAGTGTTTAACCTCAGTCATATAAGTAGACTTGTAGAAAGGATTCATGGCTACATGATGCATGAAAACAAGCTCAAATGATGAAGTCACTTATGACTTCACAAAGTTTAGTGGAATCTTCTAGAAGAGAGTTGGATCTCTTGTAATTTTCTGTTTTTTTAAATAGATGATTGAATAAATGGAGAAGCACTCTTGATCCTTTCCAATCTAATAGATAGGGTTTTTTTTACAAATAGAGGTGGTTGAATAATCTTAGGATTTAGTTAATGATTCAATTAGCTGAGTCATAATTTTCGATCCTATTGCCATGGATCTCAAACAGACTTTCTTTGTATATTTAAACATAGTATAAATAAATTGTAAACAAATATGGAAGTAGCTCAATAGCTTTGGGATAGCTCATAGAAACTTAGAATAAATCAAGAAGCTTGGATAGCTTGGAGGCTTGTAGAGCCTGAGAGAGAGGCAGTATATTGATCTAGGGAAAATCTCAGAACTACTTGTTCTTTGAGCAGAAGCGACAGTGTATGGGTATGTACTTTGTTAAGATCAATTTTATTTCAGGTTAAAGCTATTGAAGTTTTAAATGTTTTTTCTCTTTTTAATGTTTATTATGTTTAACGTTTATTAACATTTTAATGTTTATTATTACTTTAATGTTTATTATTTCTTTTTGGGTGGTTTCTTTTTTGTTTTTGGGAGCTATGAGTATGGGAGGGATTTATTTTCCATGTCTGGGGATACATCCACTATCAAGAAGAGTTTCAGAACATTTACAGGGAGCACAATATGAGTGCTGATGTTTTATCCAAGGAAGCACTTTCTCTTAAGATGGGAAAACTCTCCTATATTGAGATTGTCGATGGAGAGTCTATTGGGAGCGATACCATCTTGTTCTTTTAAGTTATGTTATTCAACATACTTGTTGTGTCTTACTCGTCTTTCTTAGTAAATATTCGAGTTTTTTTATCCTTTGACTATGCTCTACTGAATGCTCCTTTTGATGAGTTGTTTTCATGGCATATAAATGCCTTAGTTCGGGGGGGATTTTCACTTTACCCCCTAGGTGCTTCCTTCGATAAGCCTTTAGGGCTCCTTATGTGCTTCTTTGGACTATGTGGAATGTCGTTTTGGTATTGTATTGAGGCTTGATTTTGTACACCCTTTGATGATGGGTTGTAGGTTAATTTTTTGACATGGATTGGGTACTTTGTATTGATAGAAGCATAAGATATAAGATATTTTTGAAATTATTAAAACCAATTGAAAATGTAATTTTGTAGTTACAGAAAGTGTTTGTTGATTTTACCAATTGGGCTTCCACGATATATTTTTTTTCTCTGTATCTTATTGATTCTATTTGTTATTTATTATTTTAAAAGTGGTTAAAATTGTGAAAAAGGGTAACAAGCATGATTCACCCCCCTACAGTATTGTCCAATATTGTAGAATTTAAATGATTATGTTGTTAGGAATATGAGATGACCACATCATCTTCCTTATCCAGTGATGATGATTATGATATTCCACTCTTTGCATGAGACACATGAGACGTATGACCACATACAGTTGAAAAGGTCGGGTAACCTACCCTCATGTTGACTTGATGTCCAAACTGTCTTGTCCATTTTTCCATGTCATCATCCTTTGTGATAAACCTTTATATTCCTTTTTGAAATGTCATCATCCTATGTCATCAACATCTTTTTTCCTTTACTATTGTACCTGTCATCTCCATCCAAGTGGTCATACAATATATTTGAATAATATATTTATAATCTCAGGATTCCCATAACAAATTTACTTTAGTTGTACCTTTCAAGTGTTTAACTTTATCATTGAAATTATCGTGACATCCAAGGACATGCCTGCATAATGAAAGTATCAATAGTCATCTAGTAATATCATAAAAGGTAAGCATGCAACAATGAAAACATCACAATGTTGCTTCACTTTATTTGATTTTCTCTATCTAACCATACTGATCCCCCTATCAATATGTAGACTAATTGTTGTTGAAGTACTAGACAATACTGAGAGGGGGGGTGAATCAGTATTGTAACTTTTTAACAATTTAAAACCAATTTTAATTTATTTATTAAAACACATGATCAACAAGAACACACACAACACAAATTTATCATGGAATCCCAATTGGGTAAACCACCAATACTTCCTATCACTACAAAATTGTTGTTTACAAATATTTTTTTCCTGATACTATAGACAAGGATGGTATTACACCATATTTACAAGAAACTATTGGAAGGAGACTAAAACCCCCTGTTTTGTTAGCTACAACTGATAGGATGCTACTACACCCTATTTACGAGCTACTACTGGAAAGAGGCTACCAACCCATGCTGGCATGTTTCCTTCCCTAGCACCACCCTACCACCGTAATATGTTTTAGTAATCTTCCAGATTCCTTTACCCTTCAATCTGTGTCACACTCATTGGTCTCTCCCTATTCTTCTATGATCTGGAACCCAGAGACCATTTCTCTCACTCATCACTCTGTGTATAAATATGTTCACATTTGTTGTGGATGCACCTCTTCACCATTGTGCCATTTCAATGTTCGATTGTGTCTCTTCAGGAGAACTCAATTCCTCATTCTAACACTGAGCCATCGATCCATCCACCTTCGTCGTGATTCTTCAAAACAACTAAAACAATTTCCTGTTAATCGATTTACTATTTAATCTTCCAGCCGTGACCTTCTGTAATCTTCCTTTAGGCAACCATTCTGAGTCGTTGATTTTATATCAGTATTTTTCCTGATCGTAGACCTAATTTTAGGATGTGGTATGTGGATTGCCGAACTGTGACATTTCTCAAAATGTATTTCCGCACATAGCTTTCTGCATCAACCGTTCTGCACCGTTGATCTCCTTCAAGCTCTTTGTGACCGTTGATCTCCCAGGCTGCGGATTTCCTAACTATGACATTTCTCAAAGTATCTTTCCATACTTAGATTTTTGCCTCAACCATTTTTCACCATTGATATTCATCAATCTCTTTGTGACCGTTGATCTTCCAAACTGTGGATTGTGAAATTGTGACATTTCCCAAAATATTTTCACGGTTCTATGCCTTCCTCTTTTCGTCTTTCTCTTTCCACCTTCCGCATTCCGTTGGCGAATTCTGGGTTTTGGAACTGCAACATTTCCCAAATTCTTTTCGCGATTCTCCACCTTCCGCTTTCTTCCTTCTGCATCCCACTGGTGGATTTCGGGTTGTGGAAACCCATATTATTTTAGAATTTGATTTCTCATCTTCTGCATTCTCCATTGCGCTTTTCTCTTTCTTCCTTCCGCATTTCTTCTGAACAGTTGATTTCTTTGCGGGTTTTCTCCTAGCCATCGATCTATGAACTAATGTGGATTACGGATCCTCACTTTTATTTGTGTGGAAATCATTCACCGCCATATATTCCTCAATGTTTAAATCCTAATCATTGATCTATGATAAAATGAAAATTTGTGGATTTTCTCTTTTCTTTGTGCAAAAATCATTCCCCATTGTGGATTTCCTTGCGGTTTCAACCCTAACCATTGAATTATGAGTCGAGTCTCTTCTGTTAATTCCTCCTCTAGTTGAATCAGTGAAATCGTTTAAGTCCATTAGATCTTGATCTACCCCGATTGACGATGGACTCCAAATACTATAGAGAGGATTACATTAAAAGTATGCATCCAACCTCTGTTTTTAATCACCTTACTATTTGAATCAGCAGAATCCTTAAGTACCGTCATATCTATGTCCCCAACAGATCAACAATGGAATTCAAATATGATGAAGCGGATTTCATAAAATTCTACGCACATCAAAACTTTTCCAAACTGCACAACTCCACCGAGTGGAATCATTGTGCGTCGTTGATCTATTTTAATGATCGATGTCAGTCATTGATCTCAGTCTGATTTCTAGTTATTAGTTCTGATTTTGCAACCCAACTCACCTTTTATCATCCTTGCTCTTTTATCAGTGGAATCTTCTTCAATCATTGATCTTATTCCACCTTTAATATCTACCGCACGATCCTCAATCGTATGGCGATTGGTTTAGGCTTATCTTGGGCACATATTCTAACTGCAAAATCCCTTTTCAACCATTGATCTATCCAAGATGCAAATCTTTAACTCTGTGATTCAATTAATCAGTGGAATGATCAATTCCCTTATGCGATGCTCTACACACATAAAATTTCGATCTCCTATACGTATATCATATTTCGAAATACACGCATACACATAGAGAGAATCAAATACTTGCAAAGTAAACTTTGTTCTTCATTCAAATTAACCAGAGGTACAATTTGCTCACAAACAGTCTGTACAATCTCCACTCCACACTCTCTCTTCACTCATACACTCAACCTTTTCCTTTGTCATTGTTGAACTCATCCTGCTACCATATCTACTAGTTATTCCTTTAACATTTGTGAACACCTTTGACATCAATGACAACTATATTCTCAAAAATATCCCCCTTTGGCATTGATGGAAACATCAAAACATTCTCCCCCTTTGAAAACAATGACAAAGGATAACGTGTTATGCTATTGAGGATTTCATGTCTTTCTTCTTTCTGACAACTCCCCCTGTCATGATATCTCCCCTTTGTTAACTAGACTTGGTACTAACCAATGTATTATCATTTACCTTAGCATTATCTTTCTTGCACCAGGTTCTTAAATGATAACTTGAACGATATATCCATGGACTCCCCTTGTCATTAAACTTCCTCTCCTTTGTCAATATTTTTGTGACAGAGTTTACACTCAACATTACACTTTTCTTTTCTTTTTTTTAAATGTATTATGTTACTTGCTCTTCTCAAGAAGTATTCACATAATCCTTGTTCCATTGTTCCTTCACAATCTTCACTGTTATTTTTGTTAGAATATAATCCATAGGGATTATATATTGTAAATAAATAAATAAATAATAGGACGCTGAACAGTTACGTAGGAATATGGATAGGCTGGTCGGAATCTCAACCACCGCCTGAAATGTATAAATATATGCATTGGCATTGGAATAATAGGGGAATCGAGAGTTATACCTAACAAGTGGTATCAGAGCTTGGCTATTTTCCTGCCATAACTCCTGGCTGCATTGCATGCCTGCCATTCTACCTATGTTATCAGAGCCCTACCATTCTGCTTGCCAGTCCATTGTCATTTTGTCTGCCGATCGCATTCATTGTGTGCGTTTCTCCTCCATGTCTGAGAATATTGCTGAAGCTGAATGCGTTGTACTTCCAGCAGAAGGGCACCACCTAGACTCTGCTTGAGCTCGTTGAGGGAGTGTAATCGTTGGGCATACAAAAAAAAAAAAAAAAAAAAAAAAAACCTAGTTTTTCCCGTGAAGTGCACAAAACCTAATTTTACCCTAGGTATTTGCGTGAAGGCTCCATTCGCCAATGGTGGTATTACGTGGTATTAGAACTGTCACTACGCCTAACGCAGTTTCCAGCGTGAGACTTAACGGTGTGACATCTAGCAATAGCAAGTCCTGCACCTTCTTGTTGCCTTCACCACTCAGAATGGCAGCCTGAACAGCTGCAGCCATAGGCCACGGCTTCATCTGGGTTAATGCTCTTACATAACTCTTTACCATTGAAAAATCTTGGAGCAATTGCTGTACTTTGGGGATGCGGGTTGAACCCCCAACCAATACGACGTCCTCTATTTGGCTCTTGTCCATCTTGGCATCCCGCATGCACTTCTTCACTGGCTCCATACTCCTCCAGAACAGATCCATATTAAGTTCCTCGAAGCGAGCTCTGGTTATGGTGGCATAGAAGTCGATTCCTTCGTACAGAGAATCGATCTCAATTATTGTCTGTGCAGTGGACGATGGCGTTCTTTTTTTGTTCTCTCACATGTTGTTCTAAGCCTTCGAAGAGCTCTGGCATTCCCGTTGATGTCCTTATTGTTCTTTCTCTTAAATTATTGCACGAAGTGATTCACCATCCATTCTAGCTGGCACTTGGCTGCCCTCATCTCGCCAGTTCCTGTATTCATCTAAGCGGAGGCTGTAAGAAGTATTTTAATACTGCTGCGAGCTGAAGACTGCATGAAGGAGGCATATATTACTGCGTGTTGGAGACTACTGAAGGTATTGGAGACTACGCTGCATTGATATGAAGACTACGTGGACTGTGTGTATTGAAGACTGGTGACAGCTGTGAGATAGCTGCGTTGGAGATAGCATGGACTGCTGTGTGACTCCTCCATCTGAAGACTGAGCCAGAGCCTGCGTTGGAGGTAAAATCTTGATGATGTATGCACTTACGTTGGAAGTGCATAAAACCTAATTTCTTCCCGCATCTGCGTGGAGACTTCCTGGTGCCTGCTGCGTGGTGACTCTATGCTGTGTTGTATGCTGCCTGAAGACTGAAGACTGCGTTGAAGTATGTCTGATGCTCTCATACAGTGTGGAGCTATTGACTGATGCCTGTGTGAAGGCTTTGTTGGTGTGCCTGGTGTGACTGCGTTGTGAATACTGTGAAGACACATTGTTGGTACTCTCTATCAGAGTGGCGCAGCAGAACCCTGGTGTGGCTGCTGGGATTCGAGCCATTGCACATTATAATCTTGTGTTGCATGTAGTGTGATCCATTGCACATTGTAATCTTGTGCTGCCTTCTATTTTCAATTCTTATCAGGAATTTTGTGTGAGAGACAATCTCAGACATAAATCTTCAATTGAAGACTGACTGATGGATTGAAGAATATATGTATGTTGACTGATATATATATGTTGAATGGTATATATGCGTTGAATATATATACTGCTTGGAGTCTGGAAATTTTTTATGATTGCTGGTGTATACATGCTGTTGAACCTGTGGAGCTGCCTACGTATCAATCGAGCCTGTGTTGCTACAGCCTGTTGAAGACCTACTTGAAGACCGATCTCAGAGACTGAATACTGAGTCTGATATATTGCTAGTGACTGATATAAAGAAGCCTGTGTATGACTGATATATTGTGTATCTACTGATATATATGCTATAAACTTGCATTGTATTCACCTTGGCAAAGATTGTAGACCTGCAAGGTTATTATTTTTTAGTTCTCTTTGAAAATTACACTAACAATTGTAAAAATGCAATCTATAGCATCTATAGTCGGTGCCACTCTCTCTGGAAAAGAGAGAGGTAGAGGAAGAAGAAACTTCAGAGGCAGATGGGGCAGAAACAACTTCACCAAAATATCAGAGTTGCAGTGCAAGCGTTGTGGAAAGACTGGGCACACATCAGATCAGTGTTGGGCTTCATGGGACTCCATCAAAGACAATCATAACCAGAAGAAAGATGACCAAGATGCTAGTAAATATTCTGATTCTTGTATTGTTGCACACTGTAAACTTGGAATTAATGAATTGACTTCACTTTCCTCTTACAAAGATTGTTGGTTGCTTGATACTGGTGCAACATCACACATGACATTTAGAAAAGACTGTTTTGAAGAACTTAATGAAACAATAGATGGCATAGTGTACTTTGCAGATAAGTCAAGTCTTAAACCAAAGGGAATGGGCACCATTCGACTAAAGATGCCTGGATTCCCTGATTTCTTGTTGAATATTGTTCTCTATCTTCCAGAGTTGCAGAGAATCCTGTTGTCCTTGGTGGAGATTCGACAGCGAGGCCATTCCATCCACATGTTTGATGGAATCATTGAAATAAGAAATTCCTCTGACAACCAAGTCATCATGACTGGATACGAAGATGGGAAGCTGCTGAAGCTAAAGGGTTCATCTGCAAGAGTTAAAAACTATGCCTACCTCTCTCAACATGGAGAAGGTAATATGTCATCTAGTTCATTGTGGCATGCAAGATTTGGTCATCTAAATTATAACAGTCTTCGTTTGTTGAGAAATAATGGTGTATTTGGTTTGCCCACCATTCCCAAAGAGAAGAACAAATGTGATGCATGTATATTAGGGAAACATAGTAAGCTGCCATTCCATGAATCTAATTTCAGAGCAAGTAGGAAATTAGAACTAGTGCATTATGATTTATGTGGGCCAATTCCAACTCCTTCAGCAAATGGGAATAAGTATTTTATGACATTTGTTGATGACTACTCAAGAATGTGCTGGATTTACTGTTTAAAGACAAAATCAGAAGCATTTCAAACATTCAAATACTTTCATACATTGATAGAAAAACAAGCACAATAAAAAATTGGTACACTTCGTACTGATAATGGGAAAGAATACACTTCAAATGCTTTTGAAAATTATCTTCGCCAACATGGAATTGCACATCAGACTACCGTTCCCTACAATCCTCAACAAAATGGTGTAGCAGAAAGAATGAATAGAACCATAATGAATATGGTTCGCTCAATGATGTTTTTCAAGAATGTAAAACTAATGTTTTGGGGTGATGCAGTAAAATGTGCAGCATATTTGAGAAATAGAAGTCCCTCAAATGCTCTTGATAACAATACTCCACATGAAATGTGGTTTGGCCATCTCCCTTCATCAGGCATCTCAGAGTTTTTGGTTCCACCTGTTATGCCTTGATTCCAAAGGAGCAAAGAAACAAGCTTGGTGCTCGAAGCAGAAAATGCACTTTCCTGGGGTACGAAGAATACTCCAAGGCATACCGTCTGTATGATGAGGTAAACAAGAAATTTGTTATTTCCAGATATGTCATTTTTCTTGAAACTAATAAAAATGACCAGTCCATTAAGAGACAGCTTGATCATTTGGAAAGTTATCCTCATCCAAAGACATATTCTGAAAATGAATATGAAATTCCAAACCTTGAAGGGGGGATTCCTATTCTGGATCAACCTTTGGAATTTCCATATGAAGCACCAACTCCCCCGCATGAAGAAGTTCCTGCTACTTCACTTGAACAAGAGGTTCAACTGGATGATGTGATTGAGAGAATTGAAAGACTCTCAATCAATGATAAAGCACCACTAGCTAATCAACCAAGACCATCACGAAAGATTCCTAAATGGGCCACAAAGACACTTAAAAGTGTCCATCCGGATGAAGTTGGAAAGACGGGAACGATAAGTTAGAAAAGACATGGGGGAGAAGCAGATAATTCAAGTGATGACATGGATGTATCATTTGATTGTGAATTTAATTTATCTGCTAACTTTGAACCAACTTCCTTTGAAGAAGCTTCTACCCGAGTTGAGTGGAAAGAAGCTATGCAAAATGAGTATGATGCACTCATGAAGAATGGAACTTGGAAGCTGGTTGACCCTCCAGTTGGAACCAAACCAATTGGCAGCAAGTGGGTGTCCAAGAACAAATACAAATCAGATGGCTCACTTGACAAGCACAAAGCGAGGCTTGTAGCAAAAGGCTATGCACAGAAAGAAGGAATTGACTATGAAGAAACATTTTCTCCTACAGCAAAATGGGCTACCATCCGTACCTTACTCTCTTTAGCTACTCAGAAAGGGTGGAAAGTTCATAAAATGGATGTGAATACTGCTTTCTTGAATGGAGACTTGAAAGATAATGTCTTCATGTCTCAACCAGAAGGCTTTGTTGTGAAAGGAAAAGAACAAAAGGTATGCAAGCCTTGTATGGCCTAAAACAAGCACCTCGCGCATGGTATGAAAAGTTAATCGAGCATCTTTTGAAATTAAATTTTGAACATTTTGATCTTGATGATGCAACACTG
>LPNX010185494.1:613283-643026 GCA_001517045.1 Pseudotsuga menziesii
AAGTTTCATGCATAAACCTTGTGAAGGACGTTGGTCAGCTGCAAAAAGAGTTCTAAGATACTTGAAGGGGACTCAAGACGTTGGACTCAAGTACTCTAAAGTGGATGAATTCAAACTTATTGGGTACTCAGACTCAGATTTTGATGGCGATAAGGAGACAGGAGTATCAACTTCTGGATACACTATGAGTCTTGGATCAGCAGTTGTCTCATGGAGATCACGCAAACAGTCGGTTCCGGAAGATTCAACAACAGAAGCAGAATATGTGGCTGCAGCTGAAGCAATGAAAGAAATAGTATGGCTCAGGAAGATACTTGAAGATTTGCAAGAAAAAAAAGAGAACTCCACTCCATTTTTGGTCGACAATACTTCTACAATCAAGCTGGCTAAGAATCCTAGATTCCATGATCGAACCAAACACATCAACACAAAGTATCATTTGATTCGACATCATGTAGAGGCCAAGACAGTCCATCTTCGACATTGTTCCACAAATGATCAAGTTGCAAACATCTTCACCAAAGCGCTTGGACGAGAAAAGTTTGAAAGATTCAGAACCATGCTCGGACTTACGAACACCCCTTCGGATTAACAGGGGGGTTGTTAGAATATAATCCATAGGGATTATATATTGTAAATAAATAAATAAAGAATAGGAAGCTGAACAGTTACGTAGGAATATGTATAGGCTGGTCGGAATCTCAACCACCGCCTGAAATGTATAAATATATGCATTGGCATTGGAATAATAGGGGAATCGGGAGTTATACCTAACAATTTTTACTCATCATTGACACTTTTCAATAGACTAGTTTTTTTATTTTTCAGATCAGACTTGAGTTTTCTTCCACTGTCAACAATTTTCATGTGTCATGACTTCAAATTTTAAGTGAACATGAAATATTTGTCTTATATTTGATTGTAGACATCATGGTATTCATGAATCACACATTTTTTGTTCTCATGTTACTTCATAGTTCTTACACTTTCTTAATGTCAACCATACACCAATATTATCATTCAACCGTGTTCATCTATTGTCTTTTGATGAAGATATCTTGCAGCATCTTTCAACATTAGATACCAATTGAAATTTTCTAACTTTAACTCCCCTTGAGTATATGATCCCTCTAAATTCTATTTTCAGGGTTCTCTTTAAATCATGAGAGATATTTAGAAAAGAATCCCACAATAATCACTATATCCTTCTTCATCACCTTCATCTTCATCTTCATCAGTGTATTATTGTACATCTCCATCTTTCTTTTCCTCATAATGGATGTCATCCTTATTTATGGTACTATTATGCTCATCATCATCTTTGGAGACCTCACTGATGTTTGAAATTTGTGTTTCTTCTGAGTTCTCATAATCTGAATTTTTCTTCCATATCTTCCCATGAGGTATCCTTCTTACTTGTCCTTTAGCATCTTCTATGTTTGTGTCTTGTTTCCTTCTCAAACTTTGATATTTTCCCTTGGTTCTCTAGTTAGCAGTATTGTGACCAAACTTATGACAAAAATGACAGTATCCATAGAATTTATGTTTATGTTTGAGGAATCTTTGATCGTCTTGCTTCACAACTTCCTTCTTCTTCCATTGTTTCTAAGCTTCTACTAAAACACTCTTCTTTACTTTACATTCTCTAGTCATATGTCCAAATTTATTACATTGTAACACTCTATGGAATATCTTTTAAGAGCTCCAAATTGGTTATGATTTCTTCCTTTTGGCTTACTAGATGTATCCTTCTTATATTCATAAACCTTTCCATAAGCTCTGCATTTCAGGGCTTTATGACCAAAATATAACAAGAGTAACAATGACCCAAAAAGATCTATCGATGTCTATTTGTCATTGGTCTATTAGACACCTCATTTATTCTGTATTTTTCATGGAAGTATGAAACATATTTCTTGCTTTCGTCCCTTTTAAAGGGACTCTTTAGTGCATCATAGCTTCTTTCATTTCCACCTTGGTTTGTGATAGAGAAATATGATGGCTCCTTTTCTTTGTCATATCCTAGACCATTTTTATCATTTGATGGTCTTTGGATACTTAAGATATCATCTAAGATCCTTGAGTTGTTCTCAAACTTTTATTTCATACATTTTTCATCAACCCCTTTTCTAAGTTGAATAATCTCTTTTTCAAGTTTTTTAGAATCTTGGATTCTCTTCCTGGGGAGAACTACTAGATCCTCTTTGGTTTTCTTGGCCTCTTGAAGTTGGTTCTTTAGATCCATAATAATTTGATTTTTTTCTTCTTGGTACTTTGATAGTTTCTCTTTCAACATTTTGTTTCTATTCCTACATTTTTCAATTTCATCAACAACATCCATGTATTGAGCTTCTATGTCCACTTTTGATTCCTCATATGAACTTGTTGTCCCTATAAATAGGATTTTTGCATCTTCACTTACATCATCAGTATCTTCTTTGGAATAGAAGTTATTCTTCTTTTTCTTAAAAATCTTCTTACCCATGGTCTTATCCTTATGATAGCCATATTCTTCATGATCACTCTCCTTTTGTTTTGGGTAAGGACACTTATTGGAAAAATGTCCAATTCTTCCATAGTTAAAACATTTCAAGGGTAGATTTCCTTTGTATTTCCCAATACCTCTCTCAAGTTTACTGATGAAAATAGCTTCTTCTTCATCTAGGTTCTCTAACTGGTTCTTGGATAGGGCTTTAAATCTTGCCTCTTTTCTTGAGGGTTCATTATGTATCGTCCTCATCTCATATGCAGTGAAGATCCCATGTAGTTCATATACTGTCATGTCATCAAGGCCATCTCGTTATTCTAGAGTGGACACTTTTGAGTCATACTTCATTGGAAATGTTCTTAGTACCTTGCTCACCACTTCTCTTTCTTTTAATTTTCCTCCAAGTCCTCTAATAGCATTGAAAACCTCATCTAATATTAGAAGGTATTCCCCAATATTTTTCTCTTCTTTCATTTTAAGGCTCTCAAACTTCCCTTTAAGCTTAGATTGTTTGACTTTATATGCTCCTTCATATATAATTTTTAAATTATCCCAGGCTTATTTGGCAGTCTTGCATCGCATAACTTTTGTAAATACATATTTTTTCAACCCACTTAGGATTGCATTTAGGTATTTGGAATTAACTTCATATTGGCCTAGTTCCTCTGGGTCTGTAGGTGCTTGGTCATCTATTTTATATTATTTTTTAGTTGCTTCCCAAACCTTCCAACCAAGGGGCATCAAATGGCACTTCATTCTCACACTCCAGTATGCATAATTTTCTCCTGTGAATAATGGAGGTTTTTTGGTGGCTAAACCTTCTTGTTGATTCATAGTAGTTTTAAACAGGATCTACCTTCCAATGAGTGGTTAAACTGTGGTGAAGGAACCTTCTCTGATACCAATTGTTGAAATACTAGATAATACTGAGAGGGGGGGTGAATCAGTATTGTAAATTTTTAACAATTTAAAACCACTTTTAATTTATTTATTAAAACACATGATCAACAAGAACACATATAACACAAATTTATCCTGGAAGCCCAATTGGGAAAACCACCAATACTTCCTATTAGTACAAAATTGTAATTTACAAATAGTTTTTTCCTGCTACTACAGACAAGGATGGTATTACACCCTATTTACCAGCAACTATTGGAAGGAGGCTACAACCCCCTGTTTTGTCAGCTACAACTGACAGGATGCTACTACACCCTATTTACCAACTACTACTAGAAGGAGGATACAACCCCCTATAGGCCTATTTATTTCCCTGGTGCCACCCTGCCACCCTAATATGTTTTAGTAATATTCCAAATTCCTTTACCCTTCAATATTTGTCACACTCACTGGTCTCTGCTTCTTCTTCTATGATCTGGACCCCAGAGAACATTTCTCTCACTCATCCCGATGTGTATAAATACCTTCATGTTTCCTGTGGACGCACCTCTTCACCATTGCACCATTTCATTCTTCGACCGTGCCTCCTCAGGAGAGATAAATTCATTATTCTAACACTTAGTCATCAAGTCATCCACCTATGTTTTGATTCTTCAAAACAACTAAAACAATTTCTCATTAATCGATTTACTGTTTGATCTTCCAATCGTGACCTTCTGCAATCTTCCTTTCTACAACCATTTTGAGCCGTTGATTTTATATCGATATTTTTCTTGACCATAGATCTAATGTTAGGATGTGGTATGCAGATTTCCTAACTGTGATATTTCTCAAAATGTCTTTCTGCACTTAGCTTAATGCATCAACCGTTCCATACCGTTGATCTCCTTCAAGCTCTCTGTGACCGTCGATCTCCCAGACTCTGGATTGCCTAACTATGACATTTCTCAAAGTGTCTTTCTGTACTTAGCTTTCCACCTCAACTGTTTTGCACCATTGATATTCATCAATCTCTTAGTGACTGTTGATCTCCCATACTGCGGATTGAGCAACTGTGACATTTCCCAAAATCTTTTCACGATTCTCCGCCTTCCTCTTCTCACCTTCTGCATTCCGCTGGTAGATTCCGGGTTGCGGAACTGTGACATTTCCCAAATTCTTTTCAGGATTCTCCTCCTTCCTCTTTTCGCATTCCTCTTTCTGCCTTCCGCATTTCGCTGGTAGATTCCAGGTTGCAAAAACCCATATTATTTTAGACTTTGATTTCTCATCTTCCGCATTCTTCTTTCCTCTTTCCACCTTCCACATTTCTTCTGAACCATTGATTTCTTTGTGGGTTTCCTCCTAGGCGTCGATCCATGATCTAATGTGGATTGCGGATCCTCACTTTCCTTTGTGTGAAAATCATTCACCAATGTAGCTTTCCTCGCATATTAAATCCTAATCGTTGATCTATGATCAAATGCGGATTTGTGGATTTTCTCTTTTCTTTGAGCGAAAATCATTCCCAGCCGTGGATTTCCTTACAGATTCAATCCTAACCGTTGAATTCTGCGTCGAGCCTCTATTGTTAATTCCTCTACTATTTGAATCAGCGAAATCCTTTAAGACCGTTATATCTTGATCTACCCCAATCTACGATGGACTCCAAATACTATAGAGTGGATTACATTAAAATTCCGCATCCAACCTCTGTTGTTAACCACCTTACTAGTTGAATCAGCGGAATCATTGAGGACCGTCATATCTGCGACCCCACCATATCAATGATGGACTTCAAATGTGATGAATAATATTTCATAAAAAATTTGCGCACATCAAAAATTTTCCAAACTGCGCAACTCCACCCAGCGGAATCACTATGCACCGTCGATCTATTTTAATGATCAATCTCGGTCTTTGATATCAATCCAATTTCCATCGATTAGTTCTAATTTTTCAACCTGACTCACCTATTATCCTCCTCACTCTTTTATATGTGGATTCTTCTTCAACCATTGATCTTATTCCACCTTTAATCTCCATCACATGATTCTCAGTCGTATGGCGATTGGCTTAGGCTTATCTTGGGCACATCTTCTAACTGCGAAATCCCTTTTCAAACATTGATATGTCCAAGATGCAGATATTTAACTAAGTGATTGAATTGATCAGTGCAATAATCAATTCCTTTCCGCAACGCTCTATGCACATAAAATTTCTATCTCTTATACTTATATCAGATTTAGAAATACACACATACACATAGAGAGAATCAAATACTTGCAAAGTAAACTCAGTTCTTCATTCAACTTAACTAGAGCTACAATTTGAGCACACACAGTCTATGCGCTCTCCACTCCACACTCTCTCTTCACTCATACACTCAACCTTTTCCTTTTTCATTTTTGAAATCATCCTGCTACCATATCTACTGGTTATTCCTTTGACATTCGTGAACACCTTTGACATCAATGACAACTATATTCTCAACAATTTCTCCCACTGAAACCTTGCTGGTATGTTCATCTCAAGATATTTATTTTTGCATTTTACTTCATCTAATTTCTGTAAACATATTGTAGCTAATTTATTTATGCATTTACTTCATTTATTTCTATGGTTTCCAGTTGGCATTTTTCAACCTTTTTGTGCATATGTGTGGGCATTTGTCTGGACCTATGTCCATATGTTTGACATTTGTGGGCATTTTATAAGGTAGTGCGGTCATTTTATCAGTCCAACGAGCATTTTCAAACTGGCTACATGTCATTTTGAACAAGCTGTGGACATTTTTCCAAATCAACTGCTTATCCAATTTGGAGAATCGATGTAGGTGTGTTCTACAAATTAAATGTGGGCATATTTAACTAGTTGAGGGAATTTTTATAGGCTGCGGGCATTATTACTCTATTGACCTGCGGGAATTTTTATTTATGTATTTCCCTGTGGATGTTTTGAACTAGCTATGAGCATTTTTACTCTCAAGTGTGAGCATATTTGAGGCTTGAGGATATTATTGAGGACTGGTCGGCATTTGTCTCCTCAACTTGCGGGCATATTGGAGACCTTGAGTGCATTTTAATGACATCTCCTTCACTCGTGCTGGCATTTTTCTTCTTCCTGCGAGCATTTTTTTGAATCTTTCCCGCAAGTATTGCATTATGCATGAAAGACTAAGATAAAATTCCCGCAACAATTTAAACATGCCCAAGGGGAAATTTTCAACCTTTTGTGCATTTTTTCGTGCATTTTCCTTCCATATGCAGGCATTCTTTACATCAACTGGGAGGATGAGCCAAAAATTGTTTTGAATACTTGTTCTGTACTTTGCAAGACCTATCCACATCAGTTGCTTTCTTTATTCTTGCACCCTTGTGTTCACCTTAAGATCCCTCGTTAGGTGCCATCCACCATATCGCTACCTTATATGACTTTTTTTGGAGTACTTTGTTGTCGTTTTTTATTGCGAGTTGGTCGCACTGTTGTGCTGCTACTGTTTTTTATTTGTGAGGGTTGGATGATTTATTTTACCGTCTTTTCCAGTTCTTGGTTCTCTCCTTTCACAAGTATGTTTGCCTAGTTGAGCCTCATGCAAGTAACCTAACGCTAAGAGGTTGATGTCTTTTTAGAAGCATTTTTTTTTTAGGATAAGGGAGTTGCGCCATAACATCTTATGTTGCGTTTATAATTGGTTCAGATCTTATATATCATGTTGTGGTTATATTTTGTTGTCTTTCATTAACAACTTAGATACTATATAGATCGCTAATGTTATTAGTGTTATTATTTTTAGTACTTTAATGGTTACCGTAACTCATTGTTTTTGGGACATGTTGGACATGAAGGATATTGAGGTATAGTTTTTCTATGTTGGACATGGTTGTTTTATTGTTTCAGCTTTGAGTTTGAAATTTTAAAAAAATAATTATAAAATACAAATGAGTTGAATCTACCTGAGAGTTTACAGCTTTCCTCAAAATGAGTTGAAATGTGTTCATTAAACATTTTTATGGATCTTGTGTCTTTAGAGTGGTGCCTTGTGCAGTCCAGTGAAGTGAAAGACATAGAAGTTCCTGCTCCTGGTATAGGACTAGGATGGGGTGCTACTGATGGTGGATTTTGCTCGAGGTAAGTAATTTTAGATAATTTAATGATGTATGAGTGAATAGTATCATTGACTTCCAATATTATGGATAACCCAACTGTATGATCTGTAGCATATTTTCCAGTTAGTTCTTGAGTTCATTGGGATATCCACATAAACATCATAGTGATAGGTCATCCTAAGAAATTTTAATATATGTTAACGATTGAGGCATTCAAACTTTTGTTAGAATTGAGAAAATAGATCTCAAGGGGCATATTTACCTCCATTAACAAGTCACTCTTATTGACCTTTCCATGACTACATCATGTTATAATGCGTAATTGTGTTTATGGTCTAATTCAGTCAAATAGGATGGAAATGTTTTAAATCTAAGTTCCAAGGATTTTACTATTTTGCAGCCTGAATATCCAAACAATGAACACATATATGTTTATTTACAACATTCTTGTTGTTGTTTTAATTTGTGAAAGCAAAATCACATACATTTCTCAAAAGAAAAGTATGGTATATATCATCTATTGTATACTCACTTGGCATCTTGATTGAGAGAAGATAATATTCTACATTAGTTGCTACAACTATAGAGTATAAGAAAAAAGAAAAGGAGATTAGTAACTGACGCATAGGCAGAGTTTTTCAGTAATTATATTTTTCTATTTATGGATGGACCTATATTTAGTGTATGGATTTTTCTCTCTCACTAGTCAGTTGTTTTCAGTGAAGATAACTTTAAAATTTTTATGGTGGATATTTTGGTTTTTTACCTTCTTAATCTTATATTACCCAATTGTATGCATATAAATGACACCAATACTGAATTTAGTGACTTTGAATCCTTTTGCAGCTTTATGAGTTGACATTTCATAGGACTCGGCATTTGAAGAATCCATAAAATGAAAATTTACAAGTGAAGGTATTTGCAATTCTTGACAAGCGTATTCTTGATGTTTACATGTATTGTGACTTGACTTGTTTTTTGTCATTGCATGAGAATAATCTCTATATCAACATGATTAAGGGTAATTGTTTATATCAATCTTCTATCTCATCGAAAACCATTTTCTTAGATCAATTTAAACACAAGCTCTTTTCTGCAAAAACATCTTACTTGTCTTTATGATAATCTTAGTATTCTATGTTGTTTGTCTATGTTCACATTTTGTGTTTATATTTGATGGTCATTTTAATAGAGTTACATTTTCTATCAACATCTTCCATTGTGACGTTGCTTGAGTAGTGACTGTGAAGGAATGTTTGTTTTATTTTAGACAATTGGGCCTTATTCTTGGCATTGAATGACGAAGTATTTTATGGGTATGTTGTTAGATCAATAGGTTTATAATAATTAACACCGTTTTTTATATCAATATGCTCTTAGTCCTCTAGTGAATGGTTTTAGTAGTCTTGTATGTTGAATGTGTAAGAATTGTAGAATAATTATCTGACTTGTAGAATTGTATCATAATACATGCTCTAAGTAGTTTTTCTAGGATTTGTGAATAGCTATGATTAATAAGAAAATATAGTGTGTACTACACAATTAGAACACAATCATTGTTCCATATTCCATCACAATGAAGGTATGTCAAGACTGTTGAGCATGATAATGGCATTTCTTCTAGGCTGGGAATGGTTCAAACTTCATATTCCAAGGTAGAATAACATAGAGCTGAAATATTGCACTTGTTAAGTTGTATGAGGTAGGACATTTAGTCTCTAATACTCATTTCCTACCAACATCATTGTAAGTGCCTAGAGGTATGCCTAGATTTGAAATACAATCTTTGCTACAAATTCCATATTTTTTTTAAACATACATAGTAAACGTCACTATAGCGACGTACTGGTGTTGATATAGAGACATAGTGACATCTCTATAGAGACACACCAGTGCTTAGTCGCTTCTAATTTTCCATGAACTATTGTCGCTATATCGATTCCTTAACGTTTCTATTTTCATTCCTATAGTGATGCATTACCGTTTATATTTCGACACATGTGCAGTGCTATAGTGACAACAAGACATCGCTCTAGCGACGCATGATGACTTAGGCACATAAATATGCCACAAACCTTTGTCGCTATAGCGACTCATAGACGTTTATCTAGCGATGCATTATGAATTAGGCATGTAAATTTTCCACAATCCTTCGTCACTATAGCGACTCCAAGACGTTTCTCTAGCGACACATTATGACTTACGCGCATGAATTTTCCATAATCTTCTGTCACTATATCACATCCAAGACGTTTCTATAGTGACATGTAAATGTCGCTATAGTGACGCCCATAGGTTTTCGAAGCATAGGCCACAATCTCCATGTGTCATCGACGTTTTGTCTCTATATCTACGATATATTTGAAGTGTGGCTAATGCAATGATAATTATGCACCGAAAATTTGGTATTCTATTCATCACTAGAATGACAGAAAAGTGTTGCTATATCAACAATTTGTCATGGGAAAAAATTTCACATGTACTAGTGCAAGAAAATTATCGAATTGCTCCATCAAGTTTGCATGGTTCGGGGATATTTTCAAAGGATAGTGTAAATGTTCCATACAATTGTTGTTAGGTTTAACCTTGACTCGGGAATGATTCAATGGTGGTTTGGGTCTATCACATAGTTTTGGGCACATGGTTTGTTGTATACCATGGTATTGTCCCATGGTATTGCATGTAAGGAAGTCATTATAAGGCTTAAGGAGGCTCCATTGTAAAGTGGCCTAGAGGTGAGCAGTGGCTATCTCGCTTGGCCCGATTGGTCGGTTTGGCCAGGGTAATGAAGATATTCATTAGTGTTGGTTTTTCCCCATATGGGGTTTTCCAGGGTAAATGGTTGTGTCTATGTGAATGTTTCTTGCAATGTTTATTTCTATAAAATTTTAGTGTATTATGCTCGTTTAAAACCTAATAACTAGTATATAGCTAAGGAGATATTATGGAAGTCCCATGAATTCTTGATTGAGCTATAGGGGGGGCGAGGGGGTGGACCACCCCCTGTATTGAATGCTTATGGGGGTTTGGGGGTGGGATCCCCTGAGAAAAAAAACTTGGCCCATTTTTTTTAATGGATCTGTGTTTTGAAGACGACAAATAAAAGAGAAGATCCATGGTTTGGCATTTTGAACAGTTTTAGCCCAAACGTTATGAAATTAAAGACTAAATGGAGCCCTTGTCTAAAATCTCAGGAGAATGGTCATGTTCTAACCCATGGAATATTGTGGACTGCCATACAAGAAGGAACGAATATGTTCAGATGTGGAACAAGAAGGTGCAGCCACCAAAGAAAAAAAAGGCATGAGTTGTAGAGAGAATCCCTAGATCTATGGATGACATGATGAAGTGTCTATGGGTCTGTTGTTTTGGTTGTGAACATAAAATCGAAAATTGTATGCATTGGAGTAGCAGTTGGAAATCCCATCTAAAATTGATCTTGAGGCGTAAAGAGAGTCATGGAGATAAGAAACCACCAACGAAGAGATCATTTTCTTTTATGTTCTTTGTGTAGTATATTGCCATTGAGTATTCTTATTCTAAAGTGTATTAAGGTCGATATGTGAACATACTTAGAACCCTAAGGTGCCATAATTGGATCAGTGGTATATATGTTGCAAAAGTGTTGTGCAGTGTTAATGGGTGAAGTTGTGGTGAGGAGAATCGGACCATGAGGCATGCACACTAGGATATGGGTCCAATTTAAGCCCAAGCTTAAATCAACTATTATAGTTAATGTCCACTCATCCAATGGGTTGTCAAACCTAGAGAAAATGGTGATAAGCGATGCCTTGGATACATGGGTGACGCAAACGAGGCGCATTGGATATCAAAATAAGGTGATGAGGAGGTCATTTAGTGCAAAATAGAAGAACACAAATCTAAGCAAGGAATGCATCCAATAGTGTGAGTTATAGATGTTAAATACATGGATCAAGCAGTGAATGGCATGATGAGGAAGAGGTATCACATGGAAAATGAAGGGCCAATATTTTAGTAGGATAAAACAATGTAGCAAAGACAATCATGGTGAGAATGTAAGCCATGGTAGATGACGAGAATGAAAAAACGAGAGGGTGAATCAATGGATGGTGATGGTGTAGTCACCATGAAGACACATGATATATATATGTAGAGAGAGAGAGAGAGAGATGGAGTGGTTTGCATGTAAATGGGCATATGGTTGAAAGGCATGGTAAGGCATGCGTAACCCCAGTAACTCACCGTAAAGTTGGGAGATAGACCTAGGTTATAGGGGGGTGTATGTTGAATTCCTCGATAAAAATTTGAGGGGGGTCGGTGATTAATCCAAGTCAAGTTTAAAGGGGGGTTGTTAGGATTAACCTTAACTCGGGAATGATTCAATCATGGCCGTTTGAGTCTATCACATGGTTTGTTGTAGCCGACAGTATTCTCCGGTGGAATTGCATGTAAGGAAGTCATTATAAGGATTGAGGAGGCTCCATTGTAAAGTGGCCTCGAGGTGAGCAATGGCTAGCTTACTTGGCCCGGTTGGTCGGTTTGGATAGGGTAATGAAGATCTTCATCGATGTTGTTTTTTCCCAGTATGGGGTTTTTTAGGGTAAATGGTTCAACTATGTCAATGTTGTTTGTAATGTTTATTTATCAGATATTTTATTGTATTATGCTCATTTAAAAACTAATAATTGTGAAGTGGAATTGATGGATTATGTTGGTTCAAAGTATGATTACCCACATTTATGTTAGATAACAAAATATTTAATGAGTAAGTGAATATACAAAATTCGTGCAAAGTGTAACAAAATGAAAGAAAATAATCAACATAAAGGATATTCCATATATATCAAAGAAGGACCTAAAACTTAGGGAAATGTTGCAGGATTTATAAATAGTCGATGCCTTGGAAGCACAACCAAACTACTTAATTGTGTTTTTGAGGTGTGACAGAAATAGGGTTGTGGTTTCTGCAATAAAATAAATATCTGCAAAGAATGTGTTCGTGATAAATTACAATTTGAATAATATCTAGAAATTAGGTAACTATGGTTTAACACTCATGTTCATTATTTACTGAAGAACATATATATTGTATATTCATTATTTTTCATGAAATGTACTTTATGTAATAATGTTGAAGAAGGGAACTGAAAACGTTTATCCTTGTTTGGATATAATTATAATATTATTGTTTAAGTTACAAGTTGATTAAGGGAAACGCATTGACCATGTGTAGTTCAAAGGATATATGTCGACCTAGATGTTCATTATCATCCATATTGTTCATTATTATCATATTCCAATGGTTATTGTTACGTCGTTTATCGAATTTATATATTTTGATTCATTGTAGGCTCCAATGCCATCGCCTCGTCCTAATCAATAAAAGGTAGACTCCAAGTATATAGTTATTGACCCTCTTGCTGCTATTAACAAATGGGTTGAGAAATGGATTGAAGAAGTTGAGGAATTGATGGTCACTGAAGAGACTCTAGAGACTGAAGCAAGAAGTCAATTCTTGATGACAAAAATAAGTACAATGTATGTATTTTTTAAATTATATTCCATAAATTCCTTTAATGGATATGACATATTTTTTTAAATGAATCCAAGTGCTTCACATAGAATTGTATTTTTGTAGGCATTCTTGAGAGAGGAAATCCAAAGTGTTGGGACTAGAAAACATGCATCAATTGCTGGATCCTCTACTCTTGTTTCACTTGCTATTTATGCCTCAACTCTCATAATCATCGTGTATGCCCCTAATTCTACACCTATTATTGGTGTGGGGTAGTCTACAGCCCCACCTGTACATACTACCCCTGAATTCAATACTCATGTTCCTATATCACTGGATCTTGTTATGAGTCCGAAGATGCCAACCTTAGTCATCAAAAGCATTGAGCAATTACTAGTTACTTTACATATGGACCATGAACTAGTCCCAATGAAAGGGTTAAAACTCCATGGTAATTGTGTAAAATCCATTGGTATACTTTGTTTTTATACAACGATAAATATTTTTATATTGGCTCTATCTATAAAATCATAGTATTTTATTGCAATTCAAGAAATAATATGTTCTATCAACAATTGCAAAGAAAGGAATTTTTTATTTTCACCAACAATTAGAACAATTTATAATTACCAGAGCCATGTATTGAAGAAGGAAATGATGAAACATGTGACAACATTATTTGTTCTTGTATTGAAACAAAATTTGGTTCAAACCATGGCGAGGAAGCTCCTAAAATCAATATGGGACAATTACCGCACTAAAATTAGTCGATGCCCCAATTATGAGCATCCTAGACTAACACTCGTACGGGAGTGGGATGCACTAATAAAGGATGAAAAGGAGAAGAAGATGAATAAAGAGGGATCCTTGCAGCCAATTGCAGGAAAACCAAAAGGTAGATAAACTAGTGTAATGAATAATGAATTGTATATATTTGTATACATTTGACCATGATATTTAAATTGTATTAACATGCACTTGACCATTTTCAGAGACTCAAAGACACTACAAAGGCTACACATACAGACTTGAGAATATTGGTCAACAAAAACTTAGCCTAGCGAGCTACATTAAATTGAATGAAGATATGTAAGTACTAAGATTTAAAAATTATTGTTATTGAATTTCCAATTGTGCTTTAAAGGTTTTCCATACTAAAATGTGTTATGATATGGTATGTAGTTTGTTGACTTTGGTTTAATGCCCACAACTGGAGATCTCAAATTTTCCTTGACTGGAAGCTATAAATCCCAGGTTGAATATGAAATGGGTCAATTAAGATAACACTTCTACTATCAGTGAGGAGGAATATAAATTCAATGTGTTTTGAATACTTAATTATAAAGTAAAAATCAGGATTATTTGGTTCTACAATAAGTACAAATGTTATTGCTATAAATATTTGAACCTTTAAGTATTCCTCAATAGCCAATTCCAGATACTGAAATTACTGGTCAACCAGAGGCTAACCCTATTGAACCTACATGTACCATGAATGAATTGACTAGAAATTCATATTTTTGGGGTATCTGTATAGTATGAATGACATGATCCCTAACTAGTTTGTTTTAATTGTAGTTGACCTGGATCTTAGTACTAGTTTTCCTACATAGATACATATATTGTGTCTAATATCGATCCAATACCAACAGAAACAAGTTGATAAGAGAATGACGAAGAGGATGTTGACGTCAAAATTATGGACTTTTTGAAAGAAAAAAAAAACCTAGAAGGTAGGGTAGTAGATATTGGTCACTTTATATGGGAAACAAAATTTGTTGTATACAATGATGTATTATATGTATTTTTGCGAGATGACCTTGTTTCATATAGCCTAAAATTGATATTAATTAAATGTCAATATTTATAATTATGTACCTTTGTTTTACATTTATAGTTTTTTGCAATCATATTTTATATAGGATTCCTTTTGTAATAAGTTTGTTTATCCGCTTTAATTGTTATTAATAAGTTTACTATTGTTGAATGATAACTTCAATTATTCCCCTTAATTTTGCTTCATATTTAGATCCATTCTTGGCCTTAAATATGTGGGTAGCTCTCTATCCATTTTTCTAATGTTTGGCAAGTTCATTCACTTCTTTTTGTGAAGGTTTTGTGGAGTTCCTTATCTAGTTATAGATCTTTGTCCCACTAGACTCCAACAACATTAGTTTGATCTTGGATTTCACCTACATAAATTTATTAAACACCTTGTCAAAGATATTGATTCCAAATGGGGTCAATGTCTTTTATAAGTGTTGTGATGCAGTCCACTAATCAAATTCAGGACTAAAAACATTAATATTTAAGGAGATGAAACTTTTAGGAAATACTTGGTAAATACAATGTTGCATTCATTCATTTGTTTTCTAAGTTTTTGCTTAGCACTCAGGATGTACCCAGGTTGTAAAAGGTATACCCCAAGGTAACAGCAAAACCACTTTAGGAAGAAACTGGTATTTTCTTCCAGAGAGGGATCTCTCAATAAATATTTAACAAGACCATATTTAACTAGAGCAGGTATGAAATAATATTCAAAGATTTATGTATTTGGCTGAAACATTCATACAACCATTGGGCATGGAGTCATATACAATCTAAATATACCACAAAGACATACACATGATATTCATCAAAGGCAAGGTAATCATATCATCACAGTCATTCAAATTGATTCAGGTGGAACAGAAGAAATGAAGGAACAACCCATTAATACAGAGCATCAACATAGATGAGTTCTATATCAACTTTAGCAGAAAAAATCATATAATATCTGAAAAGATGATCAGAGCATAAACACATGAATTCCAATCATCTAACACTATTTCTCAGATACGAGGAAGAAACAAAATGGAGTGTTACACAAAGGGAAATACAAATCACATAAAGGAAAGGCACAGACTGTAATATCAACAACACATGAATCTCTGACAAACTCTCATGCATTCATTTTGCGATTCAAAAAAAACAGATATGTTCTCCAGCAAAATATTTTTTCAACCGATGGGTTCCAACCCCCATCTCATAAAAGGATACAAATTTATAGATAAAACAATAAGTCTGCCCCCCAGCAGATCAATAACAGAATGATCGACGTAAATTAGAGCTTGTAACTGAATTCCTACACCACTAGGAAGTTGTTACGACTCCATTCCTAACAGATCACAAAGTACAAATCAACCGGATAACAAAATTTCTCCTGACAGCTCCACTTCTTTGCCCCGACAGCTCCACTTCTTTGCCCCTACAGCTCCACGTCTTTTCCCCATCAGCTCCATGTCTTTGTCCCATCAGCTCCTCGGTACCTGACACCTGTTCCTAGGGGGGAAGAATATACTTTGTTTTCCCAAACCGCTCTACGGCCTTCCACTGCTCTGAACTTGGGGTGTCACACTCCATCATCTCCCGAATTGCTACCTCGAGCTCCATAAATGCTTCATAATATTTCTTGGGTGATCTGGCTCTGATGATTGTGGACTTCTGCAGGATTTCGAAGTCTTCCGTCAACATATCCACAATGGTTTGTCCTGTCAGGATCTTCTCCAAGTTATTAAATTTTGAGTGGTCCATGCGAGCCCGGACAAGCAAGTGATTATAATGTTTCGACGGGAGTATCCGACCCTTTTCATCCCAGAAGGACGGCAATCCATCTTCGAAAAGCTCCTTAAACTCCTGTTTGAACTTATTGATCTGCATGAGCAATTCTTCTGACTTGTCTTGGACAGTTTTCATTAGATGGTGTTTGTGGATGATCTTCTTCGCCCACGGCACTATTGAGATTCTGTCCTTTATGCCCATGTCGTGCAACTTCTGGTATGTCAGTGAATTCAGAAAATTTAATGTGTTCTGAGCTGTAGTGAGGGGTCTTTTTTCCATGTGTTCATTTACCAGTTTCAGTTTTTGTTGAGCTGAATCTGTCAATATAGTTAAATCATCGATAAAATTCAGGTAGTGCCGGAACTTGGTAATTTCTATGGTCAGGGTATCCCAAATGATATGTTTCGCCCCCTGCAGAGGACCTTTCCAAATGCATTTTTCTTTTAGCTCATCGAACTTTTTCTATAATTGATTCTTGTCCTGCAAGATCTGTTTTTTGCTTTCACTAACTCTAGCCAATTCAGCCTTCATCCTCTCATTCTCTGCTTTCAAATATTTGATCGCTTCTTCCTTCAAACTTACCTGGGACATTGGTACTAACAAATCATCAGTAGAGAAATCATCCAAAGGCTTCTGGATATTTACAATAGACAAGTATTCACCGGTGGGAGTCTAGCTCATCAATTCTTCCATAATATCCTTCTCTTCCTTGTGATATTTTTCCAGCAAGGAGATTTGGGATAACAGTTCCTCCCTTTCGGCTTACCACTTCTCTTTTTCCTCCTGTACCTCTCTGACTCTTCCTTTGTATTCCATCATCTCCTGATGGACTTTCTCCTTTTCTTCTTGGAGGGCTGGCAACTCAGCTGACTGAACACGTTCAGTGCCTGGGATCTTCAGTTTCTTTCTCAGGACCTGGAGTGCATTATCCTTTTCCTCTAACAACCTTTTGACTGCCTGTGTACTGTCTGAACTAGCAATGTCTGTCTGCAGCTTCTTAATCTGAACAAAATTTGCTTTATTTTCTACTTTCTCATGTTTCAACTGGACTTCCAATTTGTCGGTCAAGACTTGCAATTTATTGATCTTCATCATGGCTTGAAGTAAGTCTGAGTAGATGATATCGCTTGTCTGTTTTTGGACTTGAATTTTGTCCAGAGTGCTGATTTTGTCTAACCGGATCTCTATTTCAGACATTTTCCTGTCACTTACCATAGCCATTCTAAAAGTATTCCTCTCAGCATCTCTAGCAGAGACCAGAGAGGTTTTCGAACTGTACAGGCTTCTGACCTTCGGGAGCAGATTTCTCGTTTCCTCCATAGAATGCTTCCTCTTCTCCATGTAACTGGTTTTTAGGTCTTCCTTGGACTTAAACACGTGGCATAATTCCGGACTTCCTACATCATCCTCCGCATCTTTAAAAGAGACTTGACTTATCTGCACCGCTTTCAAGGGAACTAGGGCATCTCTTTTGGAACCATCAGGAACCTCCTTATCTACAATTTTGCCAATTTGAAGCAGCTTGGCCCTTTTACGGGGCCCTTCTTCATCTACATCCATGTTCTCAGCTTCAGACAAACTCCTCTTGACTACCATACTAGCACCTTCTGTGATTTGGGTCGCTGTGACAGGTGTAGCATGTGTCCCTTCATCGAAATCTGACCTATCAGTATACTGCAGCAAATTGGCCATTTCAGCCAACCCCTCAATAGCTTGATGCTCAAATGGTTTATCCCTGTTTGCTTGTTTTCTCAATGAGATCACCTGGTGGGGGTCGTAGTTCATATTTACATCTTTTATGAAATCCATATTCTCCATCAACCTTTCTATAAATGCCAGGGCACCTTTACCTTTAAAAATGAAAGAGCCTACTTTAAATGGAAATTTAATATTCAAATATTTTCTGAAAGCACCAAAGTGCTCCTCCTCAGACAACAATCTCTGCCTCATGAACTCCAGCGCGAAAATCCTTGGGGTCAAGAAGGATGGTAGCCTATAAGGCTGACCAGTAAAGCCATATACTCTTAACATTGTGTAACCTCTGTACAGGAACCAATCCCCCACCCGCTCTTCTGGCGACGACTGCATTAGACATCTCATTTCGTCCAGGACACAGGGCAGGTCTTCATCAAATAACATCCTGTATATTTCGGACATGATTGAATTGGCAATTTCGAACATGTTGATTTGCTTGGGCAAATCAGAACAAGATAGAGCACTTAATAACTTTAATTCAGTAACATTAGAACATATTAACATGTTAAGCGAGTGTGTTTGAAATCTAAAAAACTGGACCTTGGGAAATTCAGTCAACTGGAGGTGGATCGCCTCGCAAGGTACTCATCTAAATTAAGCACGGGGACTGACTGGGACTCGGGACTTAAAGAATTTATTTTTATCAAGAAACCAAGGATAACATCACCTATATGACAATCGTCATCTAGACCTAACACCTGACAGACCAGAGACATCACTAATTGCACTTCAGCTCTAAAAATATGCAAGGGGTAAGGCGAGGAAAGGCCTTCAAGGGACTGACCTTCCTCCAGGATACTTGACAGGAATTGAGAGCGACTTTCACTTCTACAATTTTTCAAAAACTCGGCAAGAACAGATTCATTTACAGACTCACGATTTACAGGGTAGCTTTCGGGCAGACTAAGGTTTTCCCTGACGACCGAAACATCAATTTTACATAGTATTTTCGATGCGGACCGACTCACTATGATCCTCTGCGAGGGAGAATAGTTCACCGCGCACCATTCGACAAATTCAGGGAAGTGTAGGGTTTTCTCAAGGGCGAAATGGTACAAAAAGGAATTGCATACATTGAGAACGTCATTCCCCTGTGAAAGATAAGACCACAATTTCTCTTTGCTGCCGGACACACTCCCTGTGGACAGGAAGGGGTCGCAGACGCCTCTATGTCTATCTACTAAAAATTCCTCTCTGTCATCCGTGACCCGACCAGACACACTAACCTCGCTCTCTTGGTCCATTTCTTAGTTTATAATGGTAAATGGACGAAGGAGTTACAGGATTAAAGTCCTACCTGGTTTACTGTGGAGGCGTGTGTTCGGAATGTGCCTGGTACTGACAAATGGAAGCTCCCAAATCGCCAGGTCCTTTTCACCGGGTCCCGAGCAAATAAAATAATCATTGGGGAGGTCAACCCTGCCTTTATAGGACCACCCAATATACCACGTGGACAACATTTAATTCCGCAACTACCACTTATCTCTAACTGTCGTGCGCTTCTATTTTCCGGCCTCATCCACGACCGTAGATTTGGATTCTCTTTAATTTTTGGCCTTTGGATCATGTGCCACGTATCCAGTTCTGCCCGGCGCCTTGGCGATAAACACCGTGCCAGTCTCCATCCCGGAATGCTCTCCCACCATCGATGCAATCGCCTTTTATCATGAGTCGTTGGATCGGGTGACACGTATCAAATTCCGCTGGGGGTCTGGGACTTATCCTCCGTGCAAGTCTCAACACCGGAATCAATCTCATCCTTAGATTATTCAATCTTTAAATTCCAATCATCGGATCAAGCACCATGTAATGAATTCCGCTGGGCTCTCTGGCTTTAACACTCGTGCAGCTTTAATCTCCGGAATCATCCACAGCCCTTGATCTAAAATACCTTTATTGGCGAGCCGTTGGATCACTTGCCGCTTATCAAATTCCGCTGGGCTCCTTCCCTTTATCCAACGTGCAAGTTTAGGCTCCGGAATCTTTTTTAGCCGTTGATGTGATCGCCCGGCATTCATCAGCCGTCAGATCTGTCGGCGTCCACCCAATTCCGCTGGGCCCTTTAGGCTTATCCGCCGTGCAGGTTTCACTTCCGGAATCAATCTCGTCCCTCGATATGATCCGACCTCGCCTCTCCGCCGTCAGATTGAGAGAAGGATACACGATTTTGCTAGACTCCCTCTTCTTAACCAACTTGTGCCTTCACAAGGCGGATTTGATGTGAACCATGGATCTGCCCAGGACGACTTTATAACCTTTGATCTGTGCAGCTAGTTAAAAGCCGGAACCTGTCTTATCTTCCTTGCATGTTACGAAGGGCGGGGGGAATACCAACCATTGATTTTCGTCCTTCCTTCATCGCGGCCTAGGCTCTTTGGCAACCTGATCGATATTTTGACTATCATTCCACCTTTGCACTATATCCTTTAACCAAAGTATTTAAACACATTACCTTATCTCTACCATGGTCTTATTTCTCCCTTTGTTAAATACAGGTGTTAACAGCTGGCTCCATCTGGGGATGATATCCTCCTTGCGAGGTATCAAAGAACTCGTAGACCAGGTGCCTGTTCTTTGACTTTGCATAATAACTCTCAAAAACCCATCTTTTGTCTTTTTGTAAATATATCATTTTTACATTTTTTAGAAAATGATCGGTAGGCTTCCTGGATCTTAGGGCTTTCACTGTGATCTTCAAATACATTCGGCTTACCATTGCTATTTATTTGTAAAGAGAAACAAATATATACAATTCTATGATACAAACTTTACCTTCCTCCTCAGGACAGGTAATGCTTCAGATATCTTCCATTTACAGGGTTACTCTCGAGAAGAACCCCATTTGTATATTCCAGCAAAAATGCATTATGTCCTCTGTACCCAGCAACAACATAAGGTCCGACCCACATAGGGTCGAACTTGCCATGCTTGTCTTCGTTAGGAGCATCCCACTTTAAAACCAGGTCATCAATCTGAAACTGCTCTTCCTTGATCCTTCTGTCAAAAGTATTCTTCATCTTCTCTTGATGAGACTGCACTTTGTCATAAGCTTTACTTCTCCGTTCTTCAAGCTCGATGATCTGATTTATCCTTCGTTGTATGTGATTTGGTTCTTCTTGCTGATCCTGGAAATACCTCATAACTGGTACTCCTAATGATGGTGGAAAAATCACTTCGGCTCCATATACCAGCTGGAATGGAGACATGCCGATCGCCCTTTTAGTGCTAATCCGGTCAGCCCACAGAGCATATTTTAGTTTGGTGTGCCAGGACCTTTTATTGTCTTCCAACAGCTTTTTGATAATCCTCCCCAGGGTTTTATTTGAAGATTCAGCTAGTCCATTTCCCTGAGGATAATAGGCAGTCGAGTGATTGAGGCTTATATGATACTTATGACAAAAATTTATCATTTTCCTAGATTTGAAAGCAACTGCGTTTTCTGTTACTATCCTTTTTGGACACCCTAACCGAGCCAATATATTTTCTTCAAGAAACTCCATGATCACATTCTCAGTGGCCCTCCTGGTAGGAATTGCTTCTATCCACTTAGTAAAATAGTCTGTAGCTGTCAAGATCCACCTGTGCTGACCTGATGAGTTGGGGTTTATTTCACCAATAAAATCTAAACCCCATTGCTGGAAAGGAGCCTCAACTGTTATTGGATTCAGAGGGAGAGGCAGTACCTTTCTTTTACCATCGAAAATCTGGCATTGATGGCATTTGCTGGTTTCTTTATATACATCAAAGAATAACGTAGGCCAGTATTAACCAGCTCTCAGGATCTTGTTTGCTGTCACCTTCCAAGAATGATGTCCTCCGCAGTCTCCTTTGTGAAATTCATTGGTGATTTGCTGGGCTTCATCCTCCAACAGACAATTTAGTAGAACTCCTCCAGGGTCCTTCCAATAAAGATACTTATTTATGATACAGAATTTGGCAGATTTCAACTTTACAGACCTTGCTCTTGATTTACTTAATCCTTCTGGTGCTTGCAAATTTCGGAGGACATATACAATACCAGAGTACCATGGAGAGGCTACAAAGTCAGGCGTCACTTCGATCTCTGAGTCCAACTAATTAGACTGGTGAGTTAAAAAATTGATCTGTAAAGATTCACAATTTGAGTTTTTCATCATCTTTGCTAACCCTTGTCCTTTAACCAGCTTCGTAGGTTTTATTTCTATATCATATTCCAATAATGTAGCTATCCATCTCGCCCTCCTGCCTTCGGGGTCTATCTGAGTCAAAATTGCTTTTACTGCAGCGGTCGGAACATGTGCAATTACATGGGAATGCAAAACATATATTCTGAAATCCTTCAATGCTTTAATCAGAGCATAAGCCTGTTTTTCCATGATATCATATTTCAACTCCCCATCCCGTAGCATTTTACTGAAAAAGGCTATGGGTTGTTCCGAATTTTCCTCATTTTTCTGTAACAATACTGCTACTATAGTATGTTCAGAAGCATATGAGAATACTGAAAAATCCTTGACAAAATCAGGACTTACCAAGACAGGAGCTTCTGAAATGGCTTTCTTGATTTCCCGAAATGACTCCTTAGCTTCTGTATTCCATTTTATTTCACGACCTTTCTTCAACATATTGGTAATATTCATCAGAATCTCTGTGAAGCTTGGTACAAATCTTCTCAAGAAATTCACTTGTCCCAGAAATGATTGTATCTCCTTTTTGCTTCTGGGTTCTCCTACCTTCAGAATTGCACTCACTCTTTCAGGATCAATCTTTATGCCATCTCTGGATATTATATGGCCTAGCAGCTTTCCTTCCTCTAGTGAAAAATTAGACTTCTTAGGGTTCAAAGATATGCCATACCTCCTACACTTCACGAAGACCTTCTCCAGATCATGCAGATGCTCTCTGTCATACTTTGAGTAGACAGTGATATCATCCGTATAAATTACCACGAAACTTCCAATTTCTCCTGCAAATGCAATGTCCATAGCTCGCTGGAAAGTGGCGCCTGCATTCATCAAACCAAAGGGCATCTTTGCATACATGAAAGTGCCCCAGGGTGTGGTAAAGGCAGTTTTCTCCTGATCTTCTGGCAGCACTTTGATCTAATTATACCCTGAAAAACCATCCAGCATCGAAATCCTTTTAGATCCCACCACTTGCTACAGTATATGATTCATCTTGGGCAGAGGATAGTTGTCTTTCATGGAGACCCTATTTAAATTGCGGAAATCTATACACGGCCTTATCTCTCCATTCTTCTTTCTGACAGGGACCAAATTCGCAACCCATTTAGAAAATCTAAGTGTTACAATGATCTTAGCATCAAATAGCTTCTTTATTTCCTTCTCAATGACAGGGAGCAGCTTAGGATTTATCCTCCTGAGTTTTTGCTTAAAAGGCTTTTCTCCAGGCTTTATAGGAATAGTATGTTGTATGATAGATGTATCATATTCTTTGAGATCTTCATAACTCCAAGCAAACACATCTGTATATTTTTTCATCAACTTTACATACTCCTCTTTCTCCTTTTCCGGCAGTTTCTTGGATAATTTTAGGATTTTAGGATTTTCCTCAGTGCCAATATTTTTGTCTTCAACGGCATCACCAACAGGTTTCACTTTGGGGTTCTTGGCAACATCATTTTGATCAAAGAGCCTCTCTAAAGGGATCAGGCCTCTTGGTATGAAATTATTCTTCAGCTAGATGATATCCTTACCTCCCAAGGTCTTCCTTAACTTCTCAGTATCTTCTTCTGATTCAATTTCTTCGTCATCTCCAGGGGTGCTGTCATTATCATTTTCACTGTCAAAATGGGTATTCACAAACTCCCCTGACAACTCTAGGAATCTTCGGATCTGCATATCATCTTCGAACACCTGCCAGTATTTGTAATTGTCAGGGATAGAAGGTCTGTTCAAAATCTCCACCTGGTATTCCTTTTGACTAGTCGTTGGGGTCTCAAATTTTCCAACGGATACTGCTAAGGAATCAGCCACCAAATTGTCAACCCTGGGAACCACTTGAATTGTATGCTCCGTGAATAAATTTCCAAGCATATCCCAGACTTCATTTCTGTAAGCCCTCATCCGAGGATGCTTGGTTTGATAACTCTCATTTACCTGGTTTACCACCAACTCAGAATCTCCCAAGATCCTGACCCTTTGAGCCCCCAAATCTTTCAAAGCATGTAACCCCAATAACAGGGCCTCATACTCTGCTACATTATTTGTGCATTCAAAAACCAATTTATATGAAAGAGCTTTGAAATCATGGATAGGAGAAACGATATAAACACCGGCCCCAGCACCAACCTTTGCAACAAATCCATCAAAGTACATGATCCATTGGCCTTCTTTTTTCTACTTTGCTTCTAAAGCCTCCTGTTCCAAAACTTCCTTTTCATCAGTCTCCTGAGACTTCTCTTGCAATGTCTTTTCTGCCTCATGTGGGACAGTCTCATTAAAGAAAATGGAAGACCCCAAATCAGTATCAACAGCGTATATGTGGTGGACTTCAGGCTTATCTTGACTGCTAACCACATAGGGAGTTCTTTTTTCACTATACAACCTTCTGCTCCCATCTGGAAAAGGAATCATCGCATATGACATGTCCATCTGTAAACTACCTTTCAGCTTGGAGGTCCAAGATCTAGACAGCAATACCCCAAACTTGGGTGGGATATCGACTACCACCACATCCATGACTATAGTTTTAGATGGCAATTTACTCAGGGTCACCACCATGTCTTTAATTAGACCAAGGCATTTTACTCTCCTAGAATCAAATGAGTATAAATCCTTATAAGGTCTGGTCACTTCTAATCCCAGACTTTCTACAACTCCTTTAGGCATTAGATTGTGTGATGCCCCAAAATCCAACATAGCATTATGGACCACTTTGTCATGCACATTTAGACTTAAATAGAAAGGAGGAACCTCTTCATCTTCTAAATTTTCAACTCTTGGCCCAAATGAAATAGCAGGGTTATCATCATTCAATTCTAAAATGTCCAACTGCCATTCTCCTTGGTTTTTGATCATTTTGGTGATAGTATCCCTGTATTCAGTGTTTCTCAATAGCTCATTAAATGGAACGGAGATCTTTAGTTTTGAAAGCTCATTTTGTAGGTTAAAACCGGCACCAATCTTTTCCACATCAATCGGAGTTGCCTTCTTTATTATTTTATCTCTTTGTACCTCATTTTCAACCTCTTTACTCACAGAGGGTTCTTTTTGTAGTCCTTTCCCCTTTTCTCCCTCCAGAGAACTAGAGGAAGGCTGATTTGGATTTGCCTTCCCTTTATTTATGGGGACATCCCTATTTCTCAGTCTCATTTTCCTTTGCACATCATCCATTGCATGCAAGTACCCTCTCTGATATAGCTCATTTTCAAACTCTTCATTTGGACCTTCCTGCGCAAACATATTATGTTCTTCTTCAGTGAGATATATTTCTGAATCATGTTCCCCAAACAGATGAATCTCATTTTCAGGTGGGTCTTCTTCATCCCCAACATAATTTTCAGGAAAAGGCGGACGAATAGGCTGTTCTTCTTGGTTTCTTGGATTTCTCTGCCTGTTCTGGTGAGGAACAGGGGGATTGGGTATCCTGAAATTTGGATTCCTGATTTGGGGATCCCCCTGCTCCCTGTTGAAAGGCCTTGTATCCATGGTTAACCTATCCATCAACTTTTCCATGGTCTTCAACATTGTCTCAAATTTAACATCAGTGGAAGAAGATGAAGTGGAGGGCCCATTGTCTTCTTTTCTCCTCCTGTCCATGTCTCTATGTTTTATCTTCCCACTAGCCATCATGTTAGCTTCCACTTCTAGGGCATCAGTAAACATGGCAGCAAGAGTTTCCGATCTCCTTTCCCGTAATGAAAATGCAAAATCATTATCAAAAGCTCCAGCATAATGCAGTTGAGCAGCTGCAGGAGAAGGTTTAATGTCTTCAGGTGTTAGAATATAATCCGTAGGGATTTATGTTTTGTAAATAAATAAATAAAACTGATGTAGGAAGCCGAAAAGGCTGGGCGGAAGGTGAAACTCAATCGTCCTATGAATTGTATAAATATTTGCTTTGGTAAGGGAATAATATGAATCGGGAGTTATACCTAACAAGTGGTATCAGAGCAGGGCTGTCTGCCATAACTCCTGCTGCATTTCTGCCCATTCCTGGCATTCTGCTTGCCAGTCCATTGCCAAACTGCTCCATTAGTCTGCCAGTCGAGTCGCATGCATTGTCTGCGTTACAATTCCTTCATGATTGAGTTTGTGTGCTGCAAACCCTAATCCGGACGCGTTTTGTATGTGTATTTTTCTGCATAGCTTGAAGATTGCTGAGACTGTCCATCTTAGTGACAGCGTATTTTTTGTGTCATTCTATCATTTTTTGAAGGCTGCCTGCGTGGAGACTGCATCCTTGCTTGAAGGCTGCGACCTGTGATTGTTTTGAAATTTTCTCCATTGATTTTCTCCAGTCTGCGTTGTGCTGTAGTTTGAGACTGCGCTGAAGACTGATAATTTATGCTTGCAGATGTATTTATGTAATATTAAGAGTCATGGCCTTCAAAAGTGAGCGACCTCCCTTTGTTGTACTGGAAACCCTAATTTTTTCTGCATAGAGACCATCGAATTGGTGTACACGACCTCCAGCGAATTGGTGTGAAGACCAGCGTATTGGTGTGAAGACCAGCGAATTGGTGTATCTTGGTGTGAAGACCAACATAGAAAGTTGTAATATACTACAATAGTTTATAATCTAAAGACTGTGTGTATTTGAGACTGCATCTCACCACTGCACACTCCTGTGAAGACCAGCGTGGATATTGAAGAGCTCCGTGGAGAGATTGTGCTGGAGAAATATCGGTGAACCCTAATTTTTTGCAGACCGATATAAAGCTAGTATATATATGAAATATCGGTGAACCCTAATTTTTTACAGACCGGTATAAATCTAGGATAAAGCTGGTGATTTCGAGCCTTGTAACGGTGTAAGCTGGTGATTTGATGGGAGAAAACTGGTGATTTGACGGTGAAAACTGATTATTTTCAGTGTTTTGGTAAAGATTCCTCCTAGAATTGTTGCTGCGACCTGGAGACTGCTTGGTCCGGTGAGCGTGGAGACTCTATGATATGTTGTATGCTGCGTGATGGTATATAATACTTGCTGTGTGATGGTATATAATACATACTGTTGATCCCATTCCATTACATGCTGTTGAGCGTGGAGACTCTATGATATGTTGTATGCTGCGTGATGGTATATAATACTTACTGTGTGATGGTATATAATACATGATGGTATATAATACATGCTGCGTGATGGTATATAATACTTGCTGCGTGATGGGATGGTATATAATACATGCTGCGTGATGGTATATAATACTTGCTGCGTGATGGGATGGTATATAATACATGCTGTTGAGCTGCGACCTACTAATTCTTTGTGAAGACACCATTTTCTAGGGTTCCGCGTTTTGCTACGCTTCTCTTACATATACTGATATGCATTCAAATGGTGTGGCTGCATGATAAATAAAATGGCGTGGCTTCTAATCTTATTGTTCTCTCCATCATTTACTCTCATATTTTGTAAAATGTGATACTCATTTTTTTTGGAAAAATCTGGATCACGAAACACTGGTTGAGGTACATGTTGCTGGTGTTTTGCACCGTGTAAACCTAGACTGCTGAAAACCTATTGAAGACTGCGTTGTATGCTGAATACTGAGTTGTATGCTGCTGAAGACTGTGTTCTATGCTAAATAATATCATCTATTTCTAGTGACTGATATATATTTTGATATATTTTGTATTGACTAATACACCATCATTGTACACCTTGGCAGAGACTGTAGACCTGCAAGGTTATTGTTTTTCTCTTTGTCATATCAAGTTTATTATTGTAAATTACACTAACAGTCGTAAAAGATGCACTCTTTGGCATCTAGTATTGGTGCTGCCCTAGCTGGCAAATACCAATCCAAAGACCCTTCCAAGGGAGATTGCAGCAAGAGAGGCAGAGGGGGCAGAAACAACTCCAGAAAAAGATCAAAGTGCAAGCATTGCGGAAAGACTAGGCACACATCAGATCAGTGTTGGGCTTCGTGGGACTCCATCAAAGACAAGCACAACCAAAAGAAAGATGACCAAGATGCTAGTAAATCTTCTGATTCTTGTATTGTTGCACATTGTAATCTTGGATTTAATGAAATGACTTCTCTTTCATCTTATAAAGATTGTCGGCTGCTTGATACTGGTGCAACATCACACATGACATTTAGAAAAGACTGTTTTGAAGAACTGAATGAAACAATAGATGGCATAGTTTACTTTGCAGATAAGTCAAGTATTAAACCAAAGGGAATGGGCACCATTCAACTGAAGATGCCTGGATTCCCTGATTTCTTGTTGAAGAATGTTCTCTATCTTCCAGAGTTGCAGAGGAGCCTGCTGTCCTTGGTGGAGATTCGACAGCAAGGCCATTCCATCCACATGTTTGACGGAATCATTGAAATAAGAAAGTCCTCTGACAACCAAGTCATCATGACTGGATATGAAGATGGAAAGCTGCTGAAGCTCAAGGGTTCATCCGCAAGATTTCAGAACTATGCCTACCTCTCTCAGCATGGAGAAGGTAATATGTCATCTAGTTCATTGTGGCATGCAAGATTTGGTCATCTAAATTATAACAGTCTTCGTTTGTTGAGAAACAATGGTGTATTTGGCTTTCCCACCATTCCTAAAGAGAAGAATAAATGTGATGCATGTATTTTAGGGAAACATAGTAAGCTGCCATTCCATGAATCTAATTTCAGAGCAAGCAGGAAATTAGAGTTAGTACATTCTGATTTGTGTGGCCCAATGCCAACTCCTTCAACAAATGGGAACAAGTATTTTATGACATTTGTTGATGACTACTCAAGAATGTGCTGGACATACTGTTTAAAGACAAAATCAGAAGCATTTCAAACATTCAAATACTTTCATGCATTGATTGAAAAAAAAGCACAATAAAAAATTGGTACACTTCGTACTGATAATGGAAAAGAATACACTTCAAATGCTTTTTAAGCTTATCTTCGTCAAGATGGAATTGCACATCAGACTACCGTTCCCTACAATCCTCAACAAAATGGTGTAGCAGAGAGAATGAATAGAACCATAATGAATATGGTTCGCTCAATGATGTTTTTCAAGAATGTAAAACTAATGTTTTGGGGTGATGCAGTAAAATGTGTAGCATATTTGAGAAATAGAAGTCCATCAAATGCACTTGATAACAAGACTCCACATGAAATGTGGTTTGGCCATCTCCCTTCACTCAGGCATCTCAGAGTTTTTGGTTCCACCTGTTATGCCTTGATTCCGAAGGAGCAAAGAAACAAACTTGGTGCTCGAAGCAGAAAGTGCATTTTCCTGGGGTACG
>LPNX010185494.1:644435-679685 GCA_001517045.1 Pseudotsuga menziesii
CTTACACACACCCCTTCGGATTAAGAGGGGGATTGTTAGAATATAATCCATAGGGATTATATGTTTTGTAAATAAATAAATAAAACTGATGTAGGGAGCCGAAAAGGCTGGGCGTAAGGTGAAACTCAATCGTACTATGAATTGTATAAATATTTGCTTTGGTAAGGGAATAATACGAATTGGGAGTTATACCTAACATCAAGAATAGAGTTGTAAGCCCTCATGAATCTGCCCGAAAATTCATGAACAGACTCAAAGCCCCCCTTCTTAGGACCATTGTACTGAGATAACAGCTGCAGAGGGTTATGTTTATCGTCCCACCTGTCCAGAAAGGCATTTTGAAAGGCCTGAAAATTTGCTATAGATCCATTAGGCAAGTCTTTAAACCACTTCTTTGCTTCCCCAAACAAACTTTGGGCAAATAACCGTAGCTTGACATCAGGATAGTCAACTTCTTCCAATTCAATGAAATATTCAAACTTGGCAACATGTTGTTTTGCGGTTACATCACCTTCCCCATCAAATAAAGAAATCCTCTAAGAATAATTTTGGGGGAGATCATGTAATATAGCCGGAAAATGCAAGGGAGCAAATCTAGCGGCCATTGGTCTGGGTGGGTTCACAGGAACTGCAGTACTTTGAGGGTGCTCGGAGGTTGTTGTTTCAGCTTTAGAGGTTTGTTGCACGTCCTTCCAGAGGGAATCTAACAGATAGGACTCGGATCTACTAGGATTGGACTCAGTATTTTTGAGGTCGGATTCAGACCTAGCTCTCAGCCTACAAGGAATGAACTCAGTATTTTTTAGGTCGGGTTCGGATCTAGTCCTCAACAGGGTCTGTGCAGTATTGAATTTCCTAGCTGGATTAATATGAGAATCAGGTGAAGATGATGGGCCGAACAAAGGAAAATCAAACTTCTCTTTATTTTTTCTCTTAAACAACTTTTCTGGATGCTCAAAACTCTTCAGAATTTTGGTATCAGAGTTACCTCGTGTATGTCTCCTTGAAGCCAGAATGTCGTTCTTGAATTTTTTAACAATTTCACAATGAAGTCGCCAGGGAAAATATACAACCTTATTTTCTTCTTGAAATTCCCGTTTGCCCAAAGAAATCTCTCTTAATCTTTGTCGTTCTCCTGGGGAAAATAAGCACCTTCGTCCCCGGCAACAGCGCCAGTTTATTAGCACTCAGGATGTACCCAGGTTGTAAAAGGTATACCCCAAGGTAACAGCAAAACCACTTTAGGAAGAAACTGGTATTTTCATCCAGAGAGGGATCTCTCAATAAAGATTTAACAAGACCAGATTTAACTAGAGCAGGTATGAAATAATATTCAAAGATTTATGTATTTGGCTGAAACATTCATACAACCATTGGGCATGGAGTCATATACAATATAAAGATACCACAAAGACAAACACATGATATTCATCAAAGGCAAGGTAATCATATCATCACAGTCATTCAAATTGATTCAGGTGGAACAGAAGAAATGAAGGAACAACCCATTAATACAGAGCATCAACATGGATGAGTTCTATATCAACTTTAGTAGAAAAAATCATATAATATCTAAAAATATGATCAGAGCATAAACACATGAATTCCAATCATCTAACACTATTTATCAGATACGAGGAGGAAACAAAATGGAGTGTTACACAAAGGGAAATACAAATCACATAAAGGAAAGGCACAGACTGTAATATCAACAACACATGAATCTCTGACAAACTCTCATGCATTCATTTTGCGATTCCAAAAACAAATATGTTCTCCAGCAAAATATTTTTTCAACCGATGGGTTCCAACCCCCATCTCATAAAAAGATACAAATTTATAGATAAAACAATAATTCTGCCCCCCAGCAGATCAATAACAGAATGATCGGCGTAAATTAGAGTTTGTAACTGAATTCCTACACCACTAGGAAGTTGTTACGACTCCATTCCTAATAGATCACAAAGTACAAATCAACTGGATAACAAACTTGCACCTGAAAGTTCCACGTCTTTGCCCCAACAGCTCCACTTCTTTGCCTCGACAGCTCCACTTCTTTGCCCCTACAGCTCCACGTCTTTGCCCCATCAGCTCCATGTCTTTGTCCCATCAGCTCCTCGGTACCTGACACCTGTTCCTAGGGGGGAAGAATATACTTTGTTTTCCCAAACCGCTCTACGGCCTTCCATTGCTCTGAACTTGGGGTGTCACACTCCATCATCTCCCGAATTGCTACCTCGAGCTCCATAAATGCTTCATAAGATTTCTTGGGCGATCTGGCTCTGATGATTGCGAACTTCTGCAGGATTTCGAAGTCTTCCGTCAACATATCCACAATGGTTTGTCCTGTCAGGCTCTTCTCCAAGTTATTAAATTTTGAGTGGTCCATGCGAGCCCGGACAAGCAGGTGATTATAATGTTCCGGCGGGAGTATCCGACCTTTTTCGTCCCAGAAGGACAGCAATCCATCTTCGAACAGCTCTTTAAACTCATGTTTGAACTTATTGATCTGCATGAGCAATTCTTCTGACTTGTCTTGGACAGTTTTCATTAGATGGTGTTTGTGGATGATCTTCTTCGCCCACATCACTATTGAGATTCTGTCCTTTATGCCCATGTCGTGCAACTTCTGGTATGTCAGTGAATTCAGAAAATTTAATGTGTTCTGAGCTGTAGTGAGGGGTCTTTTTGCCATGTGTTCATTTACCAATTTCAGTTTTTGTTGAGCTGAATCTGTCAATATAGTTAAATCATCAATAAAATTCAGGTAGTGCCGAAACTTGGTAATTTCTATGGTCAGGGTATCCCAAATGATATGTTTCACCCCCTGGAGAGGGCCTTTCCCAATGCATTTTTCTTTTAGCTCATCGAGCTTTTTCTGTAATTGATTCCTGTCCTGCAAGATCTGTTTTTTGCTTTCACTAACTCTAGCCAATTCAGCCTTCATCCTCTCATTCTCTGCTTTCAAATCTTTGATCGCTTCTTCCTTCAAACTTACCTGGGACATTGGTACTAACAAATCATCAGTAGAGAAATCATCCAAAGGCTTCTGGATATTTACAATAGACAAGTCTTCACCGGTGGGAGTCTGGCTCATCAATTCTTCCATAATCTCCTTCTCTTCCTTCTGATCTTTTTCCAGCAAGGAGATTTGGGATAACAGTTCCTCCCTTTCTGCTTCCCACTTCTCTTTTTCCTCCTGTAGCTCTCCGACTCTTCCTTTGTATTCCATCATCTCTTGATGGACTTTCTCCTTTTCTTCTTGGAGGGATAGCAACTCAGCTGACTGAACACGTTCAGTGCCTGGGATCTTCAGTTTCTTTCTTAGGACCTGGAGTGCATTATCCTTTTCCTCTAACAACCTTTTGACTGCCTGTGTACTGTCTGAACTAGCAATGTCTGTCTGCAGCTTCTTAATCTGAACAGCATTTGCTTTATTTTCTACTTTCTCATGTTTCAACTGAACTTCCAATTTGTCGGTCAAGACTTGCAATTTATTGATCTTCATCATGGCTTGAAGTAAGGCTGAGTAGATGATATCGCTTGTCTATTTGTGGACTTGAATTTTGTCCGAAGTGCTGATTTTTTCTAACCGGATCTCTATTTCAGACATTTTCCTGTCACTTACCATAGCCATTCTAAAAGTATTCCTCTCAGCATCTCTAGCAGAGACCAGAGAGGTTTTCGAACTGTACAGGATTCAGACCTTCGGGAGCAGATTTCTCGTTTCCTCCATAGACTGCTTCCTCTTCTCCATGTAATTGGCTTTTAGGTCTTCCTTGGACTTAAACACATGGCATAATTCCGGACTGCCTACATCATCCTCCGCATCTTTAAAAGAGACTTGACTTATCTGCACCGCTTTCAGGGGAACTAGGGCATCTCTTTTGGAACCATCAGGAACCTCCTTATCTACAATTTCGCTAATTTGAAGCAGCTTGGCCCTTTTACGGGGCCCTTCTTCATCTACATCCATGTTCTCAGATTCAGACAAACTCCTCTTGACTACCATACCAGCACCTTCTGTCATTTGGGTCGCGGTGACAGGTGTAGCATGTGTCCCTCAATCGGAATCTGACTTGTCAGTATACTGCAGCAAATTGGCCATTTCAGCCAGCCCCTCAATAGCTTGATGCTCAAATGGTTTATCCCTGTTTGCTTGTTTTCTCAATGAGATCACCTGGTGGGGGTCGTAGTTCATATTTACATCTTTTATGAAATCCATATTCTCCATCAACCTTTCTATAAATGCCAGGGCACCTTTACCTTTAAAAATGAAAGGGCCTACTTTAAATGGAAATTTAATATTCAAAGATTTTATGAAAGCACCAAAGTGCTCCTCCTTAGACAACAATCTATGCCTCATGAAATCCAGCGCGAAAATCCTTGGGTTCAAGAAGGATGGTAGCCTATAAGGCTGACCAGTAAAGCCATATACTCTTAACATTGTGTAACCTCTGTACAGGAACCAATCCCCCACCCACTCTTCTGGCGACGACTGCATTAGACATATCATTTCGTCCAGGACACGGGGCAGGTCTTCATCAAATAACATCCTGTATATTTCGGACATGATTGAATTGGCAAATTCGAACATGTTGATTTGCTTGGGAAAATCAGAAGAAGATAGAGCACTTAAGAACTTTAATTCAGTGACATTAGAACATATTAACATGTTAAGCAAGTGTGTTTGAAATCTAAAAAACTGGACCTTGGGAAATTCAGTCAACTAGAGGTGGATCGCCTCGGCAAGGTACTCATCTAAATCAAGCACGGGGACTGACTGGGACTCAGGACTTAAAGAATTTATTTTTAACAGGAAACCAAGGATAACATCACCTATATGACAATCGTCATCTAGACCTAACACCTGACAAACCAGAGACATCACTAATTGCACTTCATCTCTAAAAATATGCAAGGGGTAAGGCGAGGAAAGGCCTTCAAGGGACTGACCTTCCTCTAGGATACTTGACAGGAATTGAGAGCGACTTTCACTTCTGCAATTTTTGAAAAACTCGGCAAGGACAGATTCATTTACAGAATCACGATTTACAGGGTAGCTTTCGGGTAGACTAAGGTTTTCCCTGACGACCGAATCATCAATTTTACATAGTATTTTCGACGCAGACCGACTCACTATGATCCTCTGCGAGGGAGAATAGTTCACCGCGCACCATTCAACAAATTCAGGGAAGTGTAGGGTTTTCTCAAGGGCGAAATGGTACAAAAAGGACTTGCATACATTCAGAACGTCATTCCCCTGTGAAAGATAAGACCACAATTTCTCTTTGCTGCCGGACACACTCCCTGTGGACAGGAAGGGGTCGCAGACGCCTCTGTGTCTATCTACTAAAAATTCCTCTCTGTCATCCACGACCTGACCAGACACACTAACCTCGCTCTCTTGGTCCATTTCTTAGTTTATAACGGTAATTGGACGAAGGAGTTACAGGATTAAAGTCCTACCCGGTTTACTGTGGAGGCGTGTGTTCGTAACGTGCCTGGTACTGACAAATGGAAGCTCCCAAATCACCAGGTCCTTTTCGCCGAGTCCTGATCAAATAAAATAATCATTGGGGAGGTCAACCCTGCCTTTATAGGACCACCCAATTTACCACGTGGACAACATTTAATTCCGCAACTACCACTTATCTCTAACTGTCGTGCGCTTCTATTTTCCGGCCTCATCCACGACTGTAGATTTGGATTCTCTTTAATTTCTGGCCTTTGGATCATGTGCCACGTATCCAGTTCCGCGCGGCGCCTTGGCACTAAACACCGTGCCAGTCTCCATCCTGGAATGCTCTCCCGCCGTCGATGCAATCGCCTTTTATCATGAGCCGTTGGATCGGGTGACACGTATCAAATTCCGCTGGGGGTCCAGGCCTTATCCTCCGTGCAAGTCTCAACACCGAAATCAATCTCATCCTTAGATTATTCAATCTTTAAATTCCAATCATCGGATCAAGCGCCATGTAATGAATTCCGCTGGGATCTCTAGCTTTAACACTCGTGCAGCTTTAATCTCCGGAATCATCCACAGCCCTTGATCTAAAATACCTTTATTGGCAAGCCGTTGGATCACTTGCCGCTTATCAAATTCCACTGGGCTCCTTCCCTTTATCCAACGTGCAAGTTTAGTCTCTGGAATCTTTTTTAGCCGTTGATGTGATCGCCCGTCATTCATCAGCCGTCAAATCTGTCGGCGTCCACCCAATTCCGCTGAGCTCTTTAGGCTTATCCGCCGTGCAGGTTTTGCTTCTGAAATCAATCTCGTCCCTCGATATGATCTGACCTCACCTCTCCGCCGTCAAATTGAGAGAAGGATACACAATTCCGCCAGACTTCCTCTTCTTAACCAACTCATGCCTTCACAAGGCGGATTTGATGTGAACCGTGGATCTGCCCAGGACGACTTTATAACCTTTGATCTGTGCAGCTAGTTAAAATCCGGAACCTGTCTTATCTTCCTTGCATGTTGCGAAGGGCGGGGGGAATACCAACCATTGATTTTCGTCCTTCCTTCATCGCGGCCTGGGCTCTTTGGAAACCTAATCGATATTTTGACTATCATTCCACCTTTGCTCTATATCCTTTAACCAAAGTATTTAAACACATTACCTTATCTCTACCATGGTCTTATTTCTCCCTTTGTTAAATACAGGTGTTAACACCAAGCATTGTCAACGAATTTTAATTTTACATTCATACCCAACCCACTAGAATTTTTTTGTATCACTCGAAGTATTTCCAATCAAGAATGGAAAGTCCACCTCGTTTTTTCATATGTAGAATGTCAATGCATTTATATTTTAAAATTTTAACAACCTGGTAGTGTTGTGTTAGAATTAATATGCCATTCATCTTCAAGCAATGAGTGTTATTATATTCTTAATTATTTGCAGTGAAAAGGAATGAATAATACCCACTGAGCAAAACATATCTCACAGGAAATAGACAAGAATTTCTCAATACAATTACAGTATAAACTTCATTAATCCTAGCAGTATGCAACAATGTTACATAAAGGAGAATTTGAATCATGAGAGATGAATTCGAATCTACCAAGTCAAGGCTGACTGCATGGATAACTAAAAGTGTCTAAATCACTATCGGATTTCAATGGGATAACTCCAAATGTCTAATCCAGTCTCTCAATCAGTTACAATCAATAAAACTAGTCAAACTGTAGTGGTAGGTAAGAAGTAGGTGACAACTGGCGCCTTCCCACATGCATCCATGCATAACTGGCACTAACTAAATTGGAGGATATCTAACTAAATTTAACTGAAGCATAACTAATCTTGACTAGTTACCAACTTCCAACAACTGAAGGAGGTTGGTGGTGGAACTCCCAGTGGCTCCTAAAATGTAGGGATTGGTCTAGGAGGCGCCTAAACTGATGCATGAAGGTGCAGTCAGTTCCAGTTACCCTTTATCGGTGTTCCCCACACTCTAATAACTGGTACATGTGGCCCCATTAGTCCAAGTGGACCCAATGGTAATATTGGACCCAATAATAACTAAATGACTCTTAAGTTAGGAAAATATAATCTAATAGACAGTTTGGACAAGGGACAATTATAAATCCTAACACCCCCCTTGAATCCTAACTTGGACAATTGTGGGCCCTGGAAACAAGGCCAAATGTCACCCATATAAAAGATAAAAGATAAAAAAAATGTCACTTAATAAGCCGAGGAAATAGGGTAAAAACTCATGGGAAAAACCCCCCCTCAAAATAAGCAGGAATCAGGAAAAAAACAAGTTAAAAACTTGCAAAATATTTTGCTACAATTTGCAGCAATATATGGAAATAAGGCACTATTCTGGTTCTTTTGTGTAGCACCATCCTGAATATGTGCATGTGAACCTCTGAATTCAAACTAAATGATTATGTCTGGAGGAATCTTCCTCTTTGGAAGAAGAAGAATGTGCTCAACTGAATCAGGAACATAGAGAAACTGAATCAAGTGATGAGAGAGAAAAGGTGCTTGAGAATTAGAACCATGTGAGTAAATCCCAAGCAACTAATATATTTCAGCCTTGAACATCAAACCATGTGAGGTAAAATCATCCCCAAGTGTTAGGAGCAAGTGTCTAGGTGAATGCATAATGTCTCCATCTTTACTAGTTTTGTGAGGAGATGAGCATGTGATCAAATAGATAGGTAGAGAATCCCTGTGAGTGTGGAGAGTGAATGCTTGAGCTCCATAATATGATACTACTTCATAAATAACCAATGATTCACAAAACAAAATATCATCAAACTCATAAGAGGAAACTAACATCAAATCCCCAACAACAAGTTTGAAGGAGACTTGCGGTACTTGATTTGTCACACCAAAATTGATGAGACCAGCTACAAGAATGACTAAAGGATCTTGGAACTTAAAAATTGAACCAAATAATATCATATCAGATACAAATAAGATCATATCAGATCCAAATAAGTTCATATCAGATCCGAGAGTGTGGAATGATATCAAATCCCCAGCAATAATTTTGAAGGAGACTTGCAATACTTGATTTTTCAAACCAAAATTGATGAGAGCAGCTACAAGCATTACTGAAATATATTGAAACTTAAAACCTGAACCAAATAATATCATATCATATCCAAAACTGTGCTCCAACGATATGGTAGATGCACAATTCTCTCCTTCTTCAAAAGTGTGAGTATTGGTGCATGCAATCATGTAGGAATTTACTGGAAGCTCTAGATCAATGAGAGTGAATGGATCAGATCACTCCTACAATATGATATTATTTCCAAAATATCCATGGTATTACTTATCTGCAAACCAGCAACATCATTAGAGATAGATAAATCAAATTCCTCTTCATATTCTGAAACAAACACTGGTAAACTATGCACAGAATTTAAAATAGAAGAATCACTGGAGAATTTTTCTATAGAATGGAAGGATAGTTTTTCTTCAAAAACAGAGATTCAAATTTCTTCATATGGATCATCCATGTGAGAATATGATATATAGGAGATCTCATAAAATTCTGGAGCAGCAGGAGAATGAGTCCCTCCAAGGAGACTTTCTTCAATTCGAATTGACTATGTGGAAGATTTTGCTTCTTCTTCATCTTCAACAATTTGCTTTGCTGTAGGAGAGGGAATGAACTCGTCATTTTGGATTTTAACTGAACCTATCTCAATAGCTGGGATTGGGGACTCATATCCCATATGAGTGCTAGGTCCTCCTGATAGAGTGAAAGTGGTGAAGGATTCCCTGGAGGAAACCATGTGGTTGGATGCTCCAGAAACTATTAAATAAGCCTTCGATGGAGTGAGGCCTGCCTTCAAGGCATGGAATATCTCATGTTCTTCAGTATTCTCTCCATCATCATACATCTCTGCACCTTGTGGAAGTGAAATATTGTTCTGTACAAGGTGATTTTTCAACTGGTCAAGGGTCTTCTTCATGCACTGGATTTCTGGATCAAAGCCTCTCTGACAGTATGAGCATCTAGTATTTTATTTTCTGGAACCCAGGGCTATAGTGGGAATACTTATGATTCTCTCTTGGCTTTGAATCAAAATATTTAGGCTCATTTCCCTTGTGCCTCCATTTATCTTGCGGATGAGTAGAGTCTGTCACCAAAAGATATTGCATTTTGAAATTCTGTAGGACTCCCATCTGTACCAACTTTTCTTGCTCCTGTATTAAGGACTCAGCAAAGCTATCAAGTGAAGGCATCTTCCAAATGGGAATGGAAGCTCTTTCGGAATGGAAGGTAGAGACAAATACATAATACTTGCAACCTATATTTCTGAGTATGGAGATCACATGGTGCTCATCCTTTCTCTCTATTCTGCACTGTCTACATTGAAGTGCAAGAGACTTTAATTTTGTAAATAATTGGTGTATGGTCTCGAAACTGTTGGGATGTAAGGATATTAGCTCGTTATCCAAAAAGTGTCTTTGAAGCCCATCTTGTTTTCCAAACAAGACTTCAAGCTTCTCCAAAGCTTATTTTGGATTCATCAAACCTTCAAGGTGAAATAGGAGGTCTCTGGATATGTGAGTACATAGAAAGCCAAAAGCTTCATCTGAGCGGTTCAGAAACTTGTTTTTATCAGCTGGATGATGGGGTTCATCCTCCCTTTCCATTATCATTATGAACAAGCCTTTGTTGCACAAGCGAACTTGCATATTTTCCCTCCAATCAACATAACTGAAGGGTGTTAGGATCCGGGGTGTGGAGGGTTGAGAAACCATAATTTTCCTTCTGATCAGAAAATATCTTCAATCAAGCTACATAGCACCTGTAGAAATTCACTGCAAAAACAAAACCATTCGCACTATGTCAGAATCAATCCTTCCCTATTAACATGTAAACTTTTTCAGGGTCCTTCACACTCGCACCGCCACTCTGAATGAATTCAAAGGAATCAAGGAACTTTTTGCGGGACTTCTATGGAAACCCAACTTGTAATATCCTGATTTTTGACCCCATTGCATTCAAATCGTATATGAGGTAAATAGCATTATTAAATCATGGTGAGGATCTCAAGGCCAAGGACCTACCATGGATTTAGTGTTTTAAGTATCGGCAATTAAAATCGATGCATATGGTTGTCATGCTAGCCAGGCACAGTATAAATCGAGATATCATGTAAATATGCAATTTATTGAAAATTCCCACAGCTAGCTATGTCAATGAAACAAGAGATGGGGGCATGATTTCATAAGGAATAGGGAGGGAAAATATTCAAACCCTTCATCCAATAGGGTTGAGCCAAATGTCAATGGGAGAACCCATAAAGTTGTCAACTACCTTTTTTGTCTTTTTTGCCCAATCATTTATTTCTTCCAGAAGTTGGTTGAGGTAGTTAATGCCTTGGGAAGGGAAGAGTATGGCAATAAAAATTCGTATTGTGGAAGCCATCGATTTTTGGAAATCGTATTTTCACTTATTGGTAAATTTATCACCCAGAAATGCATGTCCATTCCATTCCTCACTAATGTCCTTTATTTTCCTCACGCAACTTGAGCTAGTTGGGAGTTTGCCTCACGTTTTTCCTGTGTTTTCCTCATTTTTTCATACCCAAAAATCAGTTTTTGTATTGTTGAGTGAATGTGCAATAGAGATTCACAATTTGGGGGTTTGGGGAGTTTGATTTTGCTCCTGTAGTTTCCAAGAATGTTTCTGAAAACGAATTGCTCACCCAGGGTTGATTTCCCCATCTGCAATTTCGTTTTTGGTTTCCCATGATGTTTTTATCAGACCCAACACTTGTGTTTGTTGTTGTGTGCATCCATGTTTTAATCTGAAAGACTTAGGAATGGAAGAGGCCCAAAATTGGCTTGATAAACCTAGTGAAGAGAGGAACCTCACAGACAGATCAAGAGGGGCTAGAAAATCTTCTATGCACACCCTGAAGAGCACTAGAAGGGAAGGTATGGCATGAGGGACTATGAAGAAGTGAAGGGAATACTTCCTTGTGTTGGGTGTGTAGGTATTGTGGATGCCAAGCTAGACGAATCTGGTGCAAGTGTCCATATCTCTGTGGTTGAGCTCACTAGCTTAGAAATTCTACCTTTCCACTACCTTAGTAGCCTGATAAACCCAACTGTAGATTGGCTTGGCTGAGTTTTGATATGTTTTGGCTATGTGTGAGGCTGTTGTTCCCTAGTTCCTTGTGAAAATCATGCCCAGCTTGGGGGTGGTAGTGGTGCTGAGAGATTGATGATCACACTATCCTATGGTTGGGTGGAACATTGAAGCAACATAGCTAGTTGTGGGACAGCTTATTTTCAAGATAAGTATTCTCTGTGTATTTAATTTTTGTAACTGTATTTGTTTAAGAATTATTATGAGCATATGAATGTGTTGAAATGTATTTTGATTCCATTGTATATTCATGTATTATGCATCTATACATGTATGTTTTATTCCAATGCATTATGTTTATGTTCATGGGGCTAGATCCCATTTTGATAGACAACAGCAGTGTAGTCATGTCCTCTCCATCGATGAGATGAGGGGAGAAGACGTGACACAACTGCTTCTGGTGTACAATGGAGAGTAGACAGACTTGAATCTTTCCTGATATTGCTCTGATACCATGTTATAATTAACATGCCATTGATCTTCAAGAAATGGGTGCTATTAGATTATTAATTATTTGCAGTGAAAAGGAATGAATAATACCTAGTGAACAAAACAAATCTAACAGGAAACAGACAATAATTGCTCAGTATAACTACAGTATAAACTTCACTAATCCCAGCAGTATACAACAGTGTTACATAAAGGAGAATTTGAATCATGAGAGATGAATTCGAATCTACCAACTCCAAACTGACTCCATGGCTAACTAGAAGTCTCTAAATAAATATTGGAGTTCGACAGGCTAACTCCAGATGTCTAATCCAGTCTCTCAATAAGTTACAATCAATAAAACCAGTCTAACTGCAGTGCTAGGTGAGAAGTAGGTGATAATTGGTGTCTTCCCACATGCATCCATGTAGAACTGGAACTAACTAAACTGGAGGATATATAATTGAATGTAACTGAAGCATAACTAAGATTGACTAGTTACCAACTGCCAACAACTGAAGGAGGTTGGTGTCGACACTCCCAATGGCTCCTAAAATGTATGGATTGGTATAAGAGGCATATAAACTGATGCATGAAGGTGTAGTCAGTTCCATTTAGCCTCTATCAGTGTTCCCCACACTCTAGTGACTGGTACATGTGGGCCCCATTAGGCCAAGTGGACCCAATAATAACTAAATGACTCCTAATTTAGGCAAATATAATCTAATAGACAGTTTGGACAAGGGAGGATTATAGATCCTGACATGTTGGTGTCATCATTTCTTAGTGATTAAATCGGCATTGTTGTCAACATAAGATCATAAGGCAACATTGATGAAATAGTCCAAAAGATTGAGCCAAAAAAACACAGTTGGATAAAGCGGAGTTGGAAGCATTATAACGCTAAATTTTTATGAAGTGAATATTTGGACGGCCCAGATCATAAGAGAGAGAAAGATCAATGGTATAGAATAGTGTCTGCAATCCCAAGGTGCAATATTGTTAAATCCGTAGGATTTTTTGCAGATAACGAATTGTGAAAGCAGTTTCAAGAAAAGTCGAAAAGCAGACCTGCGATTGTGGAAGAATTTTTGTGGGATACGAATTGCGGAAGCAGTTTTGAGAAAAGTTGAAAAGCAGATCCACAATCCGCAACCTGCAATTGCGGAAGAAAGGAGTTCCCTCATATTGAGGAAAGGGATATTGTGGAAAGATCATTGTGGAATATTAATTGCCGAAGATTAATTGCAGAAAGGTATTTGTGGAAAGGAGCTTTGCGAACACCGCTTTGTGGAAAGTTGATTATGGAAGGTCAATTGTAGAAAGGTCGTTGTGGAAATATAATTTGTGGAAGAAAATTGAGGAAAGGAAGTTGCGGTAAGGAGTGTTGTGCACTGATAATTTCACAAGTTAAATCAGAGAGGTAATTTCGAATTGGTTTTTGTTTGTGAAAAGTCATGATGAAGATACGTGACTGTTAGATGAAGAGATGTGTTTGAAGGCATATAAACAAGGCTTTAAACGTTCAAATAAGTGTATATGTACATTCAATTGGAAGATCCATAGGTGTACAGAATTTAGAGATCAAATTATCATATAAGGGTGGTTGGGAGGCGCTAGGGCAGGAAATAGGCCTGTGAGGGGGTCGTAGCCTTACTCCAGTGGTAGCTGGTAAATAAGGTGTCAAAGCATCCTTTCAGTAGCAGTTGATAAACCAAGGGGTCATAGCCTCCTTCCAGTAGTTGTTGGTAAATAGGGTGTTGTAGCATCATTGTCTGCAGTAGCAGACAGAAACCATTTGTAAATATAATTTTGCAGTAATAGAAAGAGTTGGTGGTTTTCCCAATTAGGCTTCCATGATAATATTGTGTGTTTTGTTTTCATTGTTTATTTTGTTTTAAGTGATAAAAATTTAAGTAGATTGATTAATACTGAATCACCCCATCCTCTTAGTATTTCTTGATATTCCAACAATTGGTATCAGAGCAGGATCTTCACTAAAAGTTTAAACACTTGAAGAGAGATCGTTTATTACTATGGATCAACAAGTAATATGTCCTCCAAGGTTCCAATATTCAATGGATAATATTATGTGTACTAGAGCATTAGGATGAGAATCCATATAATGTCTATTGGACTAGATGTTTGGATGTCTGTAGAAACTAGATATATATATCCAAAATATCCTCCCACAGATATTGAAGGAATAAAACAATTTGGATACAATGCTAAAGTTGTTAATGCAATTTTGGTTGGACTAGGTAGAGCAGTATTTTCCAAAGTGATGCATTGCAAAACAGCAAAGGAGATCTAGGACAAATTGCAGACCATCTATGAAGAGACACCAAGGTAAAAAGGGATAAACTCCGGACTTTTAAAACTCAATTTGAATTCTTAAAATGAAGGAAGAAGAAAACATTTTAGAATACTTTGAGAGAATTGATGAAATCATTAACGCAATTCAAGGGCTAGGAGCAGAATTGGAAGAAAAGGAAATAGTTGAAAAGGTACTAAGGTCTTCCAATGATTTACAATCTGAATATTTTCACCCTAGAGGATAGAGAAAATATTGACAAACTCACCATGGAAGAACTATATGGGATCCTCATAGCTTATGAAATGAGGATTGGGAAAGATAATTATCAAAATAAGGAAGCGTATTTTAAAGCATCTAAGGTAGGTAAGAAATCTAAGACAAAGATTCAATCAGAGGACTCTAATGATGAAGAATCACTTCTTGTTAAAAATATTAAGAGACGTACTCGTAAGTACAAAGGGAAATTACCCTTAAAATGTTTTAATTGTGGGGAAATTGGTCACTATGATTCCAAATTCCCTTATCCCAAACAAGAAGGTGATGATGAGTGCCTTGAATATTCAAAGAAGAACAAAATTATTTTTAAGAAGAAAAACAAAAAGAAGACATTTTATTCCATGGATGATAACTGCTCAATTGAGTCTAGTGAAGATGAAGATGTTGAAGTCCTATTCATGGGATTGAGAACAAAAACTCTGAAGAAGAAGTAGAAGGTGTGGTAGATATTGAAGCAGAACTTGTAAGTGCTCTTGAAGAATTAGGGAAGTATAAAAGGATGTCCAAAAAGAAAAAATTCATATGACAGAAATTGAAGAGAAAAACAATGATGCAATTGTTGACTTAAAAAGTCAGCTTCAAGAATCCAAAAAGGTTGAAAAGAATCTAGAATATCAACTCAAGAAAAGAGAGCAAGAATTAGAAAGGTTTGAGGCTGAATTGATCTTGCTTAGAAAGAAGACAATTGAAGAATCCCTTCAATCAAAGTTTGAGAGCAGTTCAAAAACTCTTGATGACATCCTATGTTTTCAAAGATCAACTAGTAATAAAACTGGACTGGGTTATGGCAAAGAAAAGAAAACAGAACAATCCTCCTTCATAAATAAAGAAGGAAAAAAATAAGTAATGCGTATGCAATTATGAGACCAGTTGTAAAGGAATACAGCAAAAAAATTCCTCTCTCTCAAAATGAAAGCAGGACAGATAATGTACCAAGCAGACATCAGCAACTCTTTTTGGGAAATTGTTATACATGTAACAATTTTGGACATATAGCTAGAAATTGTAAACTAATGGTTCCTATTGGGAAATACATTACATCACATTCTCCTTTCAATAAGAAGAATGTTACTAGAACCAATCCAAAAGGAAGAAACTATAATCATTTTGCTCCTCTACATAGTTATAATATAGAATGTTACAAATGTGGTAATCAAGGACACATTGCTAGAAATTGTAAACTAGTGATTCCTATGGAGAATGACACCACAAACTCTCAAGTCAATGAGGAGAGGAAGGCTTGGAAGAAGAAGGATGATTTGGAATGTTTAATATCTCTATGTGCAACAGAAGAGAAAAAAATCTATGGCATGTGGACAGTAGATGCTCAAAACACATGACAGGAGACCCATATAAGTTTATAATCCTAAAAAGAAATTAAAAAGGAAAAGTCACTTTTGGAGATAATATATCATCTAAAATAATTGGGAAGGGAACAGTAGCTCTTAGATACAAGATGAAAGTTGAAAATGTTTTACTTGTAAAGAACTTAAAACCTAATATTTTAAGTGTAAGCCAAACATGTGATCAAGGACACATCTGTATATTCGATTCCAAGAAGTGTGAAATCAGAAGAAAAGATTCAGGAAAACTTGTTGGGACTGTTGTGAGAACTCCAAGCAATTTGTATATTCTATAAAATGAAGAAAAATGTTATATGAGTCAAATTGATGAAAGTTTTCTATGGCATAGAAGGATGGGGAACTTGAACTTTGACAATATTGTAAAAGTTAGTAAGAAGGGAGTTGTAAGAAACTTTCCAAAAATCATAAAACCGCCAAATCATGTTTGTAGACACTGTCTTCATGGGGAAAAAACAAGAACAAGCTTCAAGGTCAAGGAGCATACAACCTCTCAGCCATTAGAAATAATTCCCACTGGTCTTTGTGGACCAACAAGGACTAAAACCTTTCAAGGTGAATATTACTTTATGTTATTAATCGATGATTATACAAGGATGACTTCTGTAACATTTCTTAAAGAAAAATCAGAATCCTTTATGAAGTTCAAATCCTTCAAAGCACTTGTTGAAAATGAAGCAAAACTCAAGATTAAATGTCTAAGATCATATAATGGTGGCAAGTTCACCTCAAATGAATTCAATGAGTTTTCTGAAACTCCTCGAATCAAGAGGCAGTTCTCAGCAGCAAAAAATCCTCAACAAAATGGAGTTGTTGAGAGAGAGAATAGGAAAGTCCAAGAAGTAGCCAGAATTATGCTTAATGAAGCAAAACTTCCTAATAGATATTGGAGAGAAGCAGTATATACAGTTGTCTATGTACAAAACAGAGGACGGATCAGAGTGAATAGTTAGAAGAATCCTTATGAGCTATGGTTTGGAAGACCAACTTCATTTATATATTTTAGAGTTTTTGGAAGTAAATGCTACATAAAAAGAGATGATGATAATCTAGGGAAGTTTGACTCTAGAACAGATGAAGGCACATTTCTTGGATATTCTTCCACCAAAAATAAATACAGATGTTATAATCTAAGATTGCACAAGATCATAGAAAGTGCAAATGTAATTGTTGATGATCCTAAACCAAGAAGAATACAAATCCAAGAAGCGTGGATGTTGAAGAATATGGTGATGAAGAAATAGATGATAAAGAAAAAGAAAGTCACAAGAAGAGGATGCTTTTGAAGAAGAAGAAGAAGAAAAAGTAGAGAAATAAGAATCACATGAAAATGAGAATGAATACTCTACAAGATCAAACACAAAGACATCATCTAGGTGGGTTCAAAAGAATCATCCTGAAAGTCAAATAATTGGTGACAAAGATTCAGGAGTTAAAACAAGAAGAAAATTACTATATGATGAAGAACAGGCACTACTTTCAATAGTAGAACCCAAAACATTTAAAGAAGATTGAAAAAATGAGGATTGGATCAATGCTATGAATGATGAACTTGATCAAATAGAGAAGAACCAAACTTGGGAACTTGTCCCAAGAACTAAGGGAATGAATGTTATAGGAACCAAATGGATTTCTAAAAACAAGTTTAATTAGCATGGTCATGTGACAAGAAACAAGGCCAGATTAGTATGCAAGGGATATGCTCAAGTAGAAGGTGTTGACTTTGAAGAAACCTTTTGCACCTATGGCAAGACTTGAATCCATTATGATGTTTTTAGATTTTGCAAGCTACAAGAAATTTAGAGTATATCTAATGGATATAAAATATGCATTTCTTAATGGGTAACTTGAAGAAGAAGTCTATGATGAGTAGCCTGAGCGTTTTCTCTTATCATAAAATAGAAATTATGTTTGCAAACATAAGAAGGAACTCTATGGATTTAAACAAGCTCCAAGAGCATGGTTCTCAAGACTTGAAAATTATTTAAAGCAACAAGGTATAGAAGAGAGGCCACTGACGGTAATCTATACATAAAGTTTGAAAACAAAAATATGATCATTGTTGTATTCTATGTAGACGATATCATATTTGGAAGTGATCTAAAAATTTTGAGTGTAAACTTTTCTTCAAAAATGAAGAAGAAATTTGAAATGTCAATGTTAGGATAACTAACATTCTTTCTAGGTTTACAAGTATCTCGATCAGAAATTTTAAAAAAAAAATCATCTATCAAACTAAGTATATCAAAGAGATGTTGAAAAATTTCAATGTGGAAGAATACAAACCTGTTAGTACTCCTATGGTCACTTGTTGTAAATTGAGACAGGATGATGAATCTTTAGAAGTAGATTATATTATGTATAGGTCAATGATTGGTATTCTATTATATGTAATAGCTACAAGACCATATATAATGCAAGTTGTAGGTTTGGTTACCATATTCCAGTAAACCCCAAAAGAAACACATGTGGTTGTAGTAAAAAGAATTCTTAGATATCTAAAAGGTACTGTGGATTATGGATTATGGTATCCAAAAAGTAATAACTTCACCTTAAGGGCATTTACTGATGCAAATTGGGAAGGAAGTATTGATGACAAAAAAAATCACTAGTAGAGCAGCATTATACTTAAGATATTTCTTAGTGTCATGGATAAGCAAAAGGCAGTCTTCCATTTCACTATCTACAGCAGAAGTCGAGTATATTTTTATTGCATCATGTTGTACACAAGTCATTTGGAAGAAGAAAACAATTGAAGATTTACTTATAAAATATGAGGACCCCATTTTTATTCACTATGACTATACAAGTGCTATAAACATATCCAAAAATCCTGTTATGCTCTCTACGACAAAACATATTCCAATCAAATATCAATTTTTAAGAGAGCAAGTGTCTCAAAAAGTGGTCAATTTGGAGTATATTGATACGGAAAAAAAAATTGCAGACATTTTCACTAAGTCGTTACCTGGAGAATCATTTGTCTATCTTAGGAAGAAATTGGGGGTTATCCCTCATCATTAAAAATAAAAATAAAAGGATGAAAACCCTATCACAGGAAGAGGAGAAATGTTGACAGGGGGAGAGACACCCATAGTGGGAGTGATTTTAAAAATCTATGGTCCATAAGTAAATAAATCTGAGTGGATTTTATCTCTTCAAAGGAGGATTGCTTATACACAACTACATACTATTCTGAATGAATATAGCAAAATGGAGCAACATTACAGGGGGAGTTTTTCTTGAAATTTTGTCATTGTTGTAAAAGGGGAGAAAAATTGCCTACAGGAGAAAATGTTGCCATTAATGCCAAAGGGGGAGATTGTTGATTAAATTGGAATTATTTTCAACATAAGATCATAAGGGAACTTTGATGAAATAGTCCAAAAGAATGAGCCAAAATAACACAGTTGGCTAAAGCGGAGTCGGAAGCATTATAACGCTAAATTTCTATGAAGTGAAGATTTGGACGGCCCAGATCACAAGAGAGAGAAAGAGCATTGTTCTAGAATAGTTTATGCAATGTCAAGGTGCAATCTTGTTAAATATGCGAGAATTTTTGCGGGTGACGAATAGTGGAAGCAGTTTCGAGAAAAGTTGAAAAGCATACCCGTAATCCGCAATTGCAGAAGAAGTTTTGCAGGAGACAAATTGCAGAAGCAATTTCAAGAAAAGTCAAAAAGTAGACCCGCAATTGCAGAAGGAAGGAGTTCCCGCAGATTACGGAAAGGGTGATTGTGGAATATTAATTGTGGAAGGTTAATTACGGAAAGGTAGTTGCGGAAAGGAGCGTTGCGGAAGGTCAATTGCGAAAATGTCGTTGCGGAAAGATAATTTGCGAAAGCAAATTATGGAAAATTAGTTGCGGAAAGGAGTGTTGCACACCGATAATTTTGCAAGTTAAAATGGAGAGGTAATTTTGAATTGGTTTTTGTTTGTGAAAAGTCATGATGAAGATACGTGACTATTAGATGAAGAGATGCGTTTGAAGGTATATAAACAAGGCTTTAAACCTTCAAATAAGTGTATATGTACATTCAATTGGAAGATCCATAGGTGTACAGAAATCAGAGATCAAATTATCATATAAGGGTGTTTGGAAGGCACTAGGGCAGGCAACATGCATGTGAGGGGTTCACAGCCTCCTTCCAGTGGTAGCTAGTAAATAGGGTGTTGAAGCATCCTTTGAGTAGTAGTTGATAAACCAAGGGATCATAGCCTCCTTCCAGTAGTTGATGGTAAATAGGGTGTTGTAGCATCCTTGTCTTTAGTAGCAGGAAAAAACCATTTTTAAATATACTTTTGCAGTAATAAAAAGTGTTGGTGGTTTTCCCAACCGGGCTTCCACGATAATCTTGTGTGTTTTGTTTTTATTATTGATTTTATTTTAAGTGATAAAAAATTTAAATATATTTATTAATACTGATTCACCCCCCTCCCTCTCAATATTGCTTGATATTCCAACATCAAAGTATTCCCAATTAAGAATGGAAATTCCACCTTGTTTTTTCATCTGTAGGATGTCAATGTATTTATATTTTAACAACCTAGTAGTGTTGTTGTCGTCATTTCTTAGTGATGAATCTCTTCTTGATTGAATAGTCTATTTATAGAAATAGAAATTTCCTCGTGTTTAGAGACCTTTGATAACCTTGAGACATATGCCAAAAACATTATACATGACTGAATTGAGTATTAAATTTGATGGATATTCCTTGGGATGTAGAGACTTGCTTTCCAAAATTGCCACATTTCAATCATACCAACTCAGCTATTGTCTAATGATGCTTTAGCTTAGCTTGCATGTTTAAGAGAATTTCATCAATTGGCCCTACTTCAAGTGAACCATATATATATATAGTAAATCTTGCATAAATTTATCATGGAGAATACATGGCATGCCTAAAGGAAGGCCCTTTTTCCATGATTTTCATGTTTTCTGTACATGCAATAATCTGAATTTAGTAATCAATCTATAATCCAATCCAGATTACAGGTTATCCTGCAATATTGTTTAATAAAGATTGCATATATTTATCATGGGAAAACATGGCATGCATAAAGAAAGTCCCCTATTTTCCATGACTTTCTCATCTTTTGTACATGCAATAATCCAAATTTAGTAATCAATCTGTAATCCAATCTAGATTGCAAGTTATACTACAAAATTGCTTAGTTTGAAGAGGTGCCAAGATAGAAACTATCTCAAAGAGGTCCCCAAAGAGTAATTTATGTTCAACCTAAATTTGTATCTGAGTAGCATCTCTCATTTACTAGTTCTCCTCTCTTCCCACTACCACTACAATCTCCTTGGGACACAGTCAGCAATATACATTAATGTATACTAAAATTTACATTAACTTACTATTGCAAGAATCTGCATCTTTTACAATCTTTAGGCAGACTTGGTTGCAACTTCATTCATTTTGATTTATGTTGGATAAGCCTGGAGACTCAAATGTAACTCCATGCTTCACCCATTCTCACTATGGCTTAAGAAGGCAACATGGTCTGCTCATGACTGACCATATAATAAAATTTTGAGGATTTACTTTGGACAGGTATTTCTTACATAATGATCAACATATTGGAAGCATGGAGTTTTTGTAAACAAGGCTGAAAATCCATTTTTAAGCTTGATCAAGAGAGATGGAATTGTACTTCTCATACAAGCAAGAGAATTTACTCTCTAAGTTGACCCAAAAGAGGGCTTAAATTGCAATCTTTTAGCAAGATAAAATAAACTTGCAAGTGAGTTGAATATTTCATTTCTAGCTATCAATGGGAGTTGACAATTACATCTGAAAACAACTAATGAAATCCAAAAATTGCACTCCCAAGCAAGGGGGTGTTGGGAATTGGATTTGAAACAAGCTCATCAAAACGCTAAAATTGCACTTTGAGAGTGATTGAAATGTCAATCTTGACTTTTGTCATGAGAATTGAAGATTCATGTCGTCAAGCTTGAGCATGACTTGGAAATACATGTCAAAAAGAGGGCTTAAATTTTTTTATTTTTCAATAATCTTAACAAAAACCTGAAAATGCAAATTCAAGCAAGCTAAAATCCATTAAATGCATAATTAATGCAATAAGCAAAGATCAAAAGTTTGTGAGATTGTTTGCAACACTTCTATCTCTCTTTCTCAAGCATGAGCATGCACTTTTAGCCATCACATACTTGCACAAAAGGACCATTTTGATCCTTCTTTCTGTGTTTTCAGTCATCATATACTTGCACAAAAGGACCATTTTGAGCCTTCTTTTTGTATTTTGGATCTACACACTTGGCTCTAAGTTTTTAAGTTTAAGATTGCTTTCTCATGCATGGTCATTTTAAGCATTACATCAATGCTAAAGGACGATTTTCATTTGTTCTTTTCATATTTCAAGTAGCTCATGCTTCACGGAGTGTTGGATCAATGAAAAAAGAGGTAAGTTATTTGGTATAAAAAAAATACATATGAACATATGGGACTTTATTTTTGTTGTTGTTATTATGTTCTTCCTTCTATACAAGTTTCTACAATCTTTTGAAAATACCTTTAAACATATGGGACTTTATTTTTGTTGTTATTATGTTTTTCCTTCTCTATAAGTTTCTACAATCACATCTTCGGACCCTTTATTGTCTTTATGTCTTAAGCAAGAGGTAGTTCTACAATCACATCTTCAAACCCTTTATTCTCTTTATGTTTGAAGCAAGAGGTATTTAACTAGAAGAAAAATGAAGATGTTTCTTAGAGTTCCTAAAACCATAGTTGCCATCATTGGAGGTATTAGTGTGCTTGAAATATGCCCTAAAGTGGTGTGACTATTTTTAGTTCATGCAAAATATTTAGATGACGAGATGGAAAGTATCTCTAGTGAAAGGTACCCTAATCTTTGCCAACCATAATACTATTCCTTCAATGTGCAATGGTCCTCTTTATGAGCGAAGAGTTTGAAATGTCTAAAAAAGGTGGAAAGTAAGTGACTAGTGACACAATGTTCGAATATATTCCATTGCAAAACATTACATTTAAATAAATTATAGTCAATGCTAAAATCTTTATATTTGGCATATATGTCCACAATTGTATATATTTATGTTTTAACCCTTGGATGTAACTAGCATTTGAAAACACCATGGCTATATTCATTGAATTTATATTAGAGAAAATTTGAGGTCTAAAATGGGCCTCTTAAAGAACATGATAAAAAAATCGTGTCACACTAAGTTAAAGGTGTTATCTAACGAAGGTCAACCTATAGTATCTCATTAATGATAGTTGAAAAGTCTGTTGGGTTAGTGTAGGGTTAAGAGATGAGGGTTAAAAATATTAATGAAATGTTTAGATTCATGTGCACACACAATAAATAATAGGGATAAAAAATTTATATTTATATTATAATTTTTTTAATTTTTTTTTTAAATGCACCATTCTTTCTTTTCATATATTTAATAAAATCTAAAACTTAGAAAAAAAACTAAAATTATAATGAAAAAACATAATTACAATAATACTAAAAATAAACAATCATTATTTTTATTTTATTTTATATCATTGCTTTTACGTTCTTTAAAATGTAAATTTTACATTAATCAAAATGACAATGGAGTAATTTTGAAATAATAAAAATAGTTATATAATTAATCTTTTAAAAATAAAAATAAATAATATTTAAAAAGCATTTAAATAAGAAAATAGGAGAGAAAAAAATATTTTTCTATTTTTGTGATCATTTCCCCTCCCAAACGAGAATTGGGCACTCTTGGTACCAATGAAAGGCCTCGATGATTTCTACAACTTTCATGTTTTGAGTTTTCCAAGATTTTGCCCCGATTTTTTGGGGTGGTGGTTTTAGTACTTTCCTACTAAAATGATTTTCGAGGAAAATTGAAGTAGAACCTCAAAAAACTTAAAACATGAAAAGTGTAACACTCGGCAATACCTTACCAACGGTACGAAACGGCCCAATCCCAAGTTATAGAGATAAAGTTATTACTAAAATAGAAAAAAATATTCATTTTTCTGTCTCCTATTTTTTTATTTATGATATTTTTTAATACTATCTATTTTTATTTTTAAAAGACTAATATATAATTGTTTTTAATATTTCAAAATTATTCAACTATCATTTTAATTAATGGGAGGTTTATATTTTAAAGGACTCAGAAGTAATGATATTATAAAACATTTTTTATTTATTATTTCAAGTATATTTATAGTATTTCGAGATGAATTTTTCACAATCTTAACCAAGGTGAAATTTATGTGGAGTTGGCCACTATCAAATAAAAATAGGACACATAGGCATCATTCCAACTCAATCATAATCGTTGACCAATATACTGAAATTCTATTGGTTTGAGAAATCCAAATCATCACACACTCGTCAATGGCACATTTTTAATAAGGCTCATTTTAGACTTCAAATTTGCTCTAATGAATCTAAAATCGAAGAATTTGAGACATAGCAGAAGATACATAAATGACTGATCAAAACTCTTCAAGATTTTGGCATGACACTTGGGAGATTTATTGGTGTGAAAATCAATCATGTATGCAAGCCATTTGTCAGGATGGAATACCGAGTCAAAATGAAGAAACATCACAAAAATAGGTTCCCCTTCATATGGTTCATCAAATACTCTTTGAAGATCATAAAAATGCACATATTTCTACATTTAGTAATTACAAACTACAAATCTATTGGTTCTATTTCCTATATATATCAAATGGAAAATTACAAGCTCTGTAGCTATGGAAATATGTCTCTGTAAGAAGGTGGTAAGTCATGATTAGCAAACCCTATAAACAAGATATTGGATCATGCATCAACATACCAAAATAAGATTCTTTTTACGATTGATTCAAAAATGTGCTTGATATGGCTAGTGGGATCCACTTGAAAATCAGATAGTTGTTCCCTTTAGATTCACAAGAAAACAAGGGATGATAGTTGCATCATATCCGTAATAAAAATGGTGGCGTAATGACATGATAGCATAGTGACACCATGACATATCAAAAGTAGCAACACTACAATATGCTAGGAATAGAAACACTTCAGAATGCTAAGAGTAGTAGCACTTCGTGAAGTGAGTAGCAACACTTCATAAATGTAGGAGTAACAACACTTCTTGAAGCCAGAGTAGTAACACTAACAACATACCCATGCCATAACAGCTAAAATAGCATCTCGACAAACCACTTCAAGAGTAAGTGCAAAAAGCCCTATTTATCTTAACATAATTCAATAAAACAAAGTGAAACATGGAAAATGCATACCTGGGATAAAATATAACATAATTCAATAAAACAAAGTGAAATATGGGAAATGCATACCTTGGATAAAACATATGAATGCATACCTTGGACAAAATATATGATTATAGACGATGGTAGCTTGCAAATGGTCATAATTAATGTCAAACAGCGGTTAGAAAGGGTAAAAAGATAAGCACAAAATATATCATTTATGGTGCCTAACCGTAGTTGTTAAGATGGCAAAATCTTTCTTTTCAACAACTATATATCTCTAGCAATTTAAGGTATTAATGCAAAAAAATAATTTCTAAAGCCTATCGAGACATAATATTCCACATTCTTTACTCTTTGACACTGTATGATTGAGTTAAAGTGACTTTGTGATTGACCATGCTTAGTAGTCATTGGGTCGAAGATCAAGCAAGAAGGAAAGGTGAAGTAGGTCACCGTGGATGATGCTTTTAAAGGCAAACTTCAAGTATTTCCTGCTTCAATGATGGAGATAATGCATCATATAGATTTAGGAGGTGATTTGACACCATATTTATGGAAAGTTAGTTAATTCTTTATCATAGGGACCATGCTTTGGACTTTGAAGAGGTGGGATAAGATGAATATACCTCTTTGCAAGGTATGTTTACTAGTCACTTATTTTTACGATTTAGGCTTATATAAGAGTGACATGTAAAAGGATGGAATTTATGTAGTTACATTAATTTATGATTGACTATAACCAATATAGATTCATCTTAAAAAGAATTTATTAAGTATTGAGAGGGATCAAATCTCTTAAAATACAAACTCCTTTTTAGAGTGAAAAAGTTGAAAAAAAAATGAATGCAATATTTATGGTTTTAATTACGTCAAAAACATTGTTTAAGAAAGTTGTTCATTAGACGGTTGCGTCATCTATCAATGACCTATAAAGAGCCGCCCCTTGTCATGATAATAACATGTTGATAGTCAACGGAGTGTTGGAATTTATTGCAGAGTCAACTCTTAACTCCTTAATAACTTGCTACTAAATCACCATGGTTAGTGCATTAGGCAGACTGTTGAACCTTCCTTGCATCTTCACCTCTACTTTCGTGTTCGTGTCTTTTACTCTCTGGTAAACTTTTGCGAGGATACGCCGAATCAATTTTTGGTAAATAGTAAGGCTTAAATTACATCATATATATATATATATATATATATATATATATATATNGGTAAGTAATAAGTTAAAAAGTAGTTATGGTTTTTTACTTAAAAAAATATAATAATTACGAATAATATCTTTAAAATAATACAATAATCATGATATTTAAATTATTTATTGAGATCTGTGTGGTAAGTGATTTATCGTGACCATTTTTTATGGGTATGGGTATGGTAAGTAATAAGTTGAAAGTAGTTATTTTGTTTACTTTAAAAATAATATAATTAGTATACTTTCAAAGTGGGAGAAATGAAATGTCGAAGAGAATTTCGATATGTTGTATAAATGAGAAAAAAATGTGTATGTGAATAATATAAGCAACATTGGTGGGTAGACAGGGTAACCAATCACTAGAAATATGTCTTAAGTTGAGAAGAATTAATGATATAATCTACTTAATTCCACTTGGTTGTTTGGATGTTGTGTTCACACAAGTGTCAATTGGGTAGAAAGGGTAACCAATCACTAGAAATATGTCTTAAGTCGAGAAGAATTAATGATATAATCTACTTACTATTTGGTTGTTTAGATGATGGGTTCACACAAGTGTTAATTTACAAATTATGCAACTCTTTCATGCCCAAGTGTTAGTGTGCAAGCAATGCTACTCCATTCCACATCTTAAAACAGATAAAACTAATTAGTTTACTACGAAGGATTAAAAAGTTATGAATTTCAAAAGAAATGATATAAAATTATAGGATCATTTTAAATAGCAAAAATACTTATAAATAAATTAATAAATTGAAAAATATTTGAAAGGGATCAAATTTTATGAATAGAAATTGTATATGTAATTAATAAAAGATTGATTTTCAAACCATTATAATGCATTTATTTATCTGTAATCGTTAACACAAAGCATCTCATCTGAGATATCTCCTGTAAGGAAGCAGATCGCCATGAACCCCAGGCTTCTAGCAATGGAATTTATTGTTAGTAATTTCTAGAGACACATGCATCAATTAGTTGGCATCGTGAGTTATTATTCACAAAAAGAGTGGTTACTTGAGTTAGCTTATGGTTCATACCTCATTCCACCCCAGGTTGGCATATGTAAATGTTATTTTTAAAACATCAGTGGCAAGAACTGAGGGGTCAAAGGAAAATATGAGCAAGGGTAAATCCCTTTCAGGTTGACCAGTGGATTTTCTTCAATAACAGACTTGGAATCCTGCTCTACCGAGTAGCTTCTTCAGCAACAGACATGGAATCCTGTCACCGCAGTGGATTTTCTTCAACGGCGGCAATGACCTGAAATTCTGAGTTTCTCTATGCTTTATGCTTATGCTTTTCTTTCAAGAGCAGCAATGACCTAAAAATGAAGGATTATGCTTTATCATTTTCTAGCACTAAGGGTTGCATCTATACCACCATGTTCCATTATGTATTAGCAAAGGATTCTAATAGTTGCAACTCCAAATATGCATTGTGGGCAATTGCCAGAAACTCTCGCAAAGTTGTCTTTTCTTCCTATGCCGTATCATGTAGCTTTGTAAGCTCATGATCATCAGTGTCTTATGCTGCCATCAACTTTGTATCGTTTAATGACATGTAGTCTTGGCATGAATTTAATTAATATGATTTATTTTTAAATTTTGACAATTATTGGAATGCATACACTTACCTTTTCCATAAATGGAATGAAAAGCGGAAGATGGATGAGACTAATTCTCGGCTAATCTCGGAGCAAATATGAGATTATCATGGAAATATTTGTTTGGTGGTGACTGCAGAAGTAATAACTATAATTCCAAGGGAACATTTGAACCAACAAAATACGAAGAGTCATGGTTAGCTACGAATTGATAAAGGATCGAGCTGGTCGAGAGCCATGTGATAGGTATCATGTGTCTAAGCTTAATGGTAGAGGAAGCCATGAGGTGTAGCTCATTTGGTTTCTGTGGGGTTTAGTCCTCATGAGGTCTCATGTGCGAGGAGGTTTGATGGTATACCTTGATAGAAGTCCGGTTTCGATTCCTGTGGGGGAGGTGCGGGATAGCATACCGCACTCTAGAAAATTCCTGTACGAGATAGCATACCGCACCCCAATAAATTCATGTACCACTATGGTGGCTGGCCGTACTCCTGTTGTTACCACTGGGTCTGAGGGCTAGCCTTGGCTCATGAGTTTAGGTATCCACGTGGTGTAGTTCGCTGAATGGCATGGAGAGGTTCTCATGGTTGGAAAAAAAAAAAAAAAAAACTTAACGGTAGAGGAAGAGGCATCTTGCATCCTGGTGAGTGAGATTACAGGATAATTATTAGACAAGAAAAAGTAATTTGATGACAACAGACTTTCGAGTCCTCAATAAAGGTGTTCGCCATTTATTTTCCCATATGTGGTTCTCGCCACTCGTGCCAGCCGATGATATGTTAGGGTAAGTTTTAGGAATATGTGCCGACTGAAATAACATAAATGCTGTAGTAAGATAGAGGAAAAAAAGGCTCAAGTCATACTAAAAATGAGATTAATCGCAATTATGGTTTCAAGTTTGGTAGAAGGATATGAATTCCAACCTACTACATTATTATAATAAGGAGGGTGGAACATCCCTTGTCTTCTTCCAAGAGTTTACCTTCCCACCAAACATTGTAGCCTTGAGACCATCAATGCTTTCTTCAAAGAGAGTAATTAAAGAATGAATGCTTTCCTATCTACTTAGATATCAAAATTCATTCCATTCCAACCCCATTTACCTTTTGGGAGCCTCTAAGAAGTCCAAATTCCCACTTTGTGCCTACAAAACTGTGTAGCATAGTGAAATTATAATTGTTATTGTGAAAAAAACAATGAGAAAATATTTTTAAAACAATGAAAATCAACCATTTATTATTTATATACACAATTTCAATTCATAAAATTTGATCCATTTCAAATATTTTTCAATTTTATCAATTTATTTATAAATATTTTTGCTATTTAGAATGATCCTATAATTTTATATCCTTTCTTTTGAAATTCATAACTTTTTAATCCTTCCAAGTAAACTAATTATTTTATCCATTTTAAGATGTGGAATGAGTAGCATCACTTGTACACCATTTGTAAATTGACACTAGTGTGAAAACAACATCCAAACAACCAAGTGAAAGTAAGTAGATTATATCATTAGTTCTTGTCAACTTAAGACACATTTCGAGTGATTGGTTACCCCGTCTACCCACTAGTGTTGCTTACCAAAAATTACAGTGTATTTTCGATTGCATAAATTAGTTGTTGTATATACAAGTGAAATTATTTTTTAACTAGTCTCCAAAATAAACAAGATGTTGCTATGTTCTACAAATGCCTCTCCCTGTAGCAATTATCCAAGTCCATGTGGTGGTTTCTCTTTCATACAGAGATATTGGCTGGGCATGGAGAGGGAGCAAATGGCGCATCGTACCAAACACAAGGTGGGACCAATCCGAACAATATTTTAATTAACTACAATTACCACTCCCGTGTGTTCTTGATGAAGTATGTAACTTACACCTTGCATTTACCTGGTATCCAGGGAAACTTTAATTTCTCCCATTTATGTGATAGGTTATGTTGTTATTGTCAAAGAAGTGATCAATGGTTAAAACTACATCAGAGGAAAATTTATGTGGCTAACACAAGGGTGAGATGTCCAAAGTATGTAAATATAATATTATATTATAGAAAAAAAGAAAAAAAATTGTCAGTAAGAGAGACGTTCCTTCTATTGCATATAAAAAAAGAGGTACATATTCGGAGCTCACTACAGAAACGGGATTCAATCCATGGCCATGGAACCACCTAAGAAATGTATGCAAAATGGTCCATACCAAGAATCCAATCATAACTATTGTTTCCCAACCGTTGAAAGTTGGTAGCGCAATACAACTTAAGAAGTTAACATAAGAAAAAGAGAGACTAGGGGGAACATGAAAAAGACAGAACAAAGAAGAGCTGCTAGAACCTACTGGAGGATCCGTCCTCATCTTCCAAGGGATTGCTTGTGCGGGCATCCTTGTCATCCTTATTGGCTCTATTGAAGGGAGGCTCGGATAGCTGCATGAGGTTTTTCATGTGGATCAACCCTTTTTCAACATCCTCCTTGAAGGTGTTGACCATGAGGTTCACGCACTCTCTGAAGCTTTCCCGTTCATTTATGGATCTAGACAAGATGAACTTCAGCCTCGAGTAGTTGGAGATGGTGATATCATGCCCCAATCTGAGCCTGAATTCACCATAAATTTCTTCCTCCATGGCTGCAATAGATTTACGAATGTGTGTGACAGCTTCTTTTTCAAAGAGAGCCTCCCATTCTACTTCTTGGTTGCCTCATCCTCCCGAAGTCATCGCCAAGGAGGTATCGTGCTGAAGAATGTCGGTGTTGGATTCTGCACGCAAAGGAAAAGAACTGGAATCAACACTTCGAAGATATGAAGCTCATGGTCGCTTATTTGCTTTGTTGACAAGCTGAAGTTCTAGATCACCCATCTTTCAGCTCACGCTTGAAAGGCAACGAGGTATCCGATGATATCCGGGCCAAATGCAGTGGATCTCAAAGCAAGGCCCATTACGGCCTGACTATTGCAGGGCAGAAAAGATCTTGGACATGGTGCACCTTATTGTTGCATGGCGCACAAGATAATGGACATGGCACACTTTGTGCGTATCAAGAGGAAAATCGCTCACTGCAGCAGGGGGAGAATTGCTTACAACACTCCAATGACGCATTACACATTTTACCGGACTAACCAACAGGTTCAGAACCAGATTGATCATCATCGTCATTGAATCTGTCATGGGTAGCAGTGTGTGAGAGGTCTGCTCATGCTGTGGAAAGACCATGTTGCACTGTTTAAGCATGGAGGCAGGACTGAGTTGTGTTTTCTGCCTCGACACCCGCCCACTTCTCGTGAGGCCTTTTGTCCTCGATGCACCACCTGTCCTCGGCCTTTTGAACACCCGCATTCGGGGATTATAGAAAAAAATATTACATGTGGCTATAGATTTTATTATTATAGTGGATGAGTTGAAATACTATTATATTCAATATTATAATGGATGAGTTGATTTAATATTATATTCAATATCATAATGGATTAGTTGATTTAATATTATATTCAATATTATGGTAGATGAATTTAAATAATATTATATTATGAAAGTTTTTGAGGTATATATTATGTTTGTGTCTTTATTTTTTAAGTCTATTTTACTCAATTGCATTTAAGATAATTAAAAATTGATTTTTATTTTTTATTTTTATTTTTTAAACAAAAATAGTTATAAAAAAATTGCATTTAAGATGATTAAAAATTGATTTATTTTTTTTAAACACAAATAGTTATAAAAAAAATGAGGAAAAGAATTTTGTTTTATAAATTTTGTTTTGAAAAAAACATACAACCTTCATTAATCATCATTACCCATCCGGACTTTTAAAGATTCATAAAATAAATAAACCTTTAAAACCCATTGTGAATATCATGGGTTATTATGTCCCCGCCTGAGGGGATATATATGAATCGCTCAACGCGATTATCTGAAGCAATTTGTTGCAATTTTAAAAAATCATATAATTTTTCCTATAGTTTGTATTAAATATTTTTTGGGAATTATTTAAATATGGATTTATCTTGATTTTTATTGGTTTATACAGGTGACGTAGGCGTGGGACTTTGTGCCCCAGGACCCGGCGGCGGGCTAACGTCAGCAACATTAACTTAGTTTTTTCATGCACAATTAAAAACTTTTCCTTTTTCGCATTGTTCTGTCCAATGCTTTGATTGTTCTGCCATCTCTAGCAATTTGGCCATGAATTCCACCGTGCAATTCCCCATGTAAACAGAATTGAATTTAAAGTGTCTGTTCGATCTCATTGTACATATAATACTACAAACTCTTCAAAACTGCACACCGAATAAAAATAACGGAATTCCACACACAAAACTGCACAGCCATAAAAAATTTGAAAACATTGAAGCAAATGCATTTCTTGACCTTTCCGCAGACAACATAAAAAACCAAAATTGATGAACTTGGCCCATATGCAGAGGTAGCAATATGAAGAGAAGAAGATTAGATATGATATGCCACAAATTGAGAAGCGATCTGCCACGGTGTCCACAACCAGCAAAGTAAGCATGGACTTCCTCAGCGGCATGATGGCTTGTTTTTTTTTTTTTTTTCAAAATCTGCACATCCATAAAGCAATCCCACACAGCTTCTCTGCTTGGTGACTCCACATATGCTCACTTCACCACACGCTGAACAGTCGCAGGCAATAATGCCAAGCTCCAAATCTTGGAAGATGCGAACCTAGTCGACAAATATCTTTTCTTCCACGCAGCTAACAGTGATCAATGAATGCCCAGGCGTCTTTCAGATCTGGTGAGTCATCTCTTGGAAAGCAACCACGTTGTCTACGGACTTCAATGAAATGGCGGCTCTGCTGCCTAGTCACACCTTCCAACACGCATTCATTAGCCTTCTCACTTTGGCTGCGGCTCTTTCACAACTAGACACGGCTCCCTTTTGCTAGCGGCGATGGCTAGTCTCTACAATAGCACACAAAAGCTGGGCAAACATTTATGAATCCATAAAATAATATCGCTTCAGTATGATCATTTACTGCTTCATGTCCAGTTTTTAATCTCTAGTTCCAAGGTGTATGAACAAATTTTGTTTTTTTCCCATGACTGGGAATGTCAATGAATCCAAGTCTCTTGGAAGGATCGACTTGTGCTACCTGCCTACCTCAATCTGTGTCCCATTTGGCAAAAAAGTTACGTGGACGATTCTATGAAATTATCCATTTTCCAATACGTACTAGTGAAGCAATGCCCATAAAATGCATTTACAATTAAACTGAACCATCACGAGCCATTTAATGGATTGCAGAAACCTTATCTGTGCTTTGGCTTCCATGAATACGGGCAGTTAGACACCTAAATATAATCAACGACCAGATGTCAATGAATGAAACATTTCATATTCACTTTTCAATGAAACATCGAAAATAGTAGAGTAGGAGGCCTTGGGACGCGCGGCCTAGCTATTAATAAGTCTGGCAAGAAAGTCGAATCTCAGATCACTGAGCATCTCGGCATTCTGCATTTTGCATTTCAATGGAGGAAATAGGATCAAGGGATCCAGTTTTAGATCTCAAAATCAAAGTGCAAAAGCCGTTCCTTGTGTTTCCTAGTGAAGAAACAGAAAGAAGATTCTTGTTCCTCTCTAACTTCGACCAGAATTTGGTGTTTACGGTGGAGACCCTCCATTTCTTTGGTAAATTAGGAGGCCGGGACGACGTCGCTAAGATAGTTTCCAGCGCTCTAAGAAAATTGCTGGTTCCCTATGACTACACAGCAGGGAGACTCGCTCTCAATTCCGAAGAGGGTTGGCTTGAAATCGACTGTAATGGTGAAGGAGCACTTTTCGTTGCTGCCACGAGTGAGCTAACATTGGCTCAGCTACCAAATATCGGGTATCCAAATCCAGCGTTTGCCCAACTCATTTTGCAGGAGTATGGAGCTCAGAATCTACAAGATTTGCCTCTTTTGTTCATACAGGTGTGTATATATTTCCATGCGCTCACTCTTAAACTGTATGGTGATATAGTTGCTTATTTATTCCCAAAAAGGACATGAAATTTTACTATGGAAACCTGTAGGATAAAGTTATAAACCATGGTACTAGTTTAAAAAACCAAAAAGTCAGTTCAGGTATACATTTTCTTGCATACTGCATGCAACCATGCAGGCTTGGTGGATAATGGCTGGCAGTGCTTCGTTCACATGGTTGAAGATTGTTTCATCACACCCAGTATGGAACACTATGCATGCATGGTTGACCTTCTTGGGCGCTCTGGGCTTCTCCATGAAGCTTATGACTTTATTCAAAAGATGCCATTTAAACCCAATGCTGTTGTGTGGGGTAGCTTGCTTGGTGCCTGTAGGACTCATGGTGATATTTTGCTTGGAGAATATGCAATGAATTGTATTTTTGAATTGGTACCAGAAAATGATGCACATTATGTACTGTTGTCAAACATCTATGCTGAGGCTGGCAGGTGGGACGTTGTTGCTAAATTGAGAAATATTATGAAAGTCAAGGGATTGAAGAAGACTCCGGGATCCAGCTGGATTGAGGTAGATAATAAGGTTCATTCCTTCTTTGCAACAGAAGGTGAAAGTGAATGTATTTTGTAGTTTATCAGTGCAGAAAAATAAATGATTATAAAAATTTTCAGCAGGATATCGATTCAAATTGAAGGGAGGAACAAAAAGTATTGCCACTCCAGACAATTAAAGAAAAGGAAAGTTTTCTTAGATTCCCATCTCAATCTAAGAAAATATATGCAAGGAGAGCAACATTGCTTGGTGACTGGAGGAAGCAGATTGTTTGCCTAGCACAAGGGTTTTCCGCATTATGTGAAGAGATTGTCAAGGAAACTGTGCTGTGAGCAAGTAGCCATTGGTTTGGGATTTCAGCACAAGACTGGAATATCCATTTCTATTTTGAAAAACACTTGTATTTTTAGGCGTAAAAATAGAGGCTAATTGAAGTAAGTGAAGTATAGTTTGAATACCAATCAAATTAATCATATTACCTGTATTTGGTTAATAGAAAGATAGATATTTTGGTTACAGAAGAGCTAATGCATTCTGGTCCAGGCTAGATGAATCGCTTCAATATATGATTCGATTGATGGATTCAAATTTGCAGATTCATATTGATGTCTTAACATTCTTCTAGAACATCTAGTGGGATGGTTTGGTTACAAGGAAGAAACATTCTTTGTTTATAATTGGGCA
>LPNX010185506.1:0-61455 GCA_001517045.1 Pseudotsuga menziesii
ATGTTTTATGAAATAGTTCTAACCATGCAACTGGTGCATTTGAATTGTAGGAAAGATCATGAACAACCTCCTACAAGAAAAGAAGGATGAGACTTGTTCCGAAGAACATGTGATGAAAATTCAAGATTCACTCCAATAAACATGAATCTGAAGCTCCCAGGGTCAGAGACACCTTGATGGAAGAAAGAGCTTCAGAAAATGGTAGATCCACCTTGAAGGATGAATACCACCATGGGCACAAGAGATAACTCAAGATGAAGAAAAGAATGCTATAAAAGAAGCTATGATCAAAGAATAACAGTTGATCATGGGGAATGATGTATACGATATGATGAAACAAGTGTACAAAGCAAGGTTCGTGATTCTCCCTAGAAAGAATAGACTATGACATGACATACTCTATTGACCAGTATATATCAAGCATAGAACCACCTGTACAAAATGAAGAGGGAAGATGATACTCCACTTTAGGGGGAGTGACTACAGAAAATTATATCTGAGTTCGACATGGTATGACATGATGGATAGCTTTGTGATGGATCGAGACTTTACCAAGAGTAAAGTAGGTTCCAACCTTCAAGGTTGAATGCAGAAGACTAGGATATGTTGATGACCTGAGAAGACAAACTCATAGAAGATGTTTTGATACTAGAATGATGTTTGGGATATAGTACTCAAACCAAAAAGCAAGAATGTGGTATCTTCCAAATGGATTTGCAAGATAAGATATGTTGCTGATAGAAGTAAGGTAAGAGTTGTGGCTAGAGGTTTCTATCATAAAGAGGAAATTAATTTTGAAGAGACACTTACTTCTGTAAGAAAGGTACATTTCCTTCAAAACTATCATGGTAGTTTCTTCCATGATGAAGTAAAGACAAGCCTTCCTTAATGGTATGATTGAGGAAGAGTTTTACATCGAATAGTCACGAGGATTTGAATTTGAAGATAGAAGGAATCAAGTATGCAAGTTGAAGAAGGCCCTCTATGGCCTGAAGCAAGCTCCCAGAGCTTGGTATGGAAGAATAGATAGTTTCCTGATGAGCATGGGCTTTGCCAAGAGTAAAGTCGATCCTAACCTTTCCTACAAGGTTGTAGAAGATGTACCTGTCATTCTATTACTATATGTGGATGACTTATTCTTGACAGGGAATGAGAAACAGATCATGGAAATTAAGAAGAAACTAGCAAAAGAATTTGAGATGAAAGACCTTGGGTTAATGCATTATTTCCTAGGTCTGGAAGTATGGCAAAGTTCAGAAGGAATCTTTCTCAACCAGGGAAAGTATGTGGTAGAGATATTGAAGAGACTCAATATGTTGAAATGCAAAGTCATGGCCACACCCATGGACTCCAACCTGAATATGTTAGTTGATGACTCATTAGAGTTAGTGGATGTGACTCACTACAGACAGATCATTGGGTCATTGATGCACTTAACAAATACCAGACCAGACATTTGTTTTGTTGTGAACACCTTAAGTCAATATCTTGTTCAACCAAGACGGGTTCACCTAGTAGCTGCAAAACATGTGATGAGATATTTGAAAGGGACTATAGACTTTGGTCTATACTATGATGGTAGCCATGAGTATAGATTGTATGGATACACAGATGCAGATTGGGCTGGAAGTATCTCAAACAAGAAAATCAAATCAGGGATATGCTTTGAGGTCTGCTATGAGTTCATGGTTTAGTAGGAAACAGTCCAGTGTTTCTCTTAGCACAGTTGAAGCAGAATACATAGCATATTTCTCTACTATGTTATGAAGCCACATGGCTTCAAAAGCCGATATCAAGTCTCTTTGACCTGAATATGGATACAACAATGATTCTATGTGATAACCATAGTTGTGATGACAAAGAACCCCGTGTTCCACGTAACACGTAGAAATCCGGTATTTCTACATACAAGATAAGATGAAGATAATGATATTGTAGATGCAGATGATGGTGATTTAGTATTTCTATACTGAATATAGAGATGATGATGTTTCAGTATTCCCATATTGAAGATACAGATGATGATGATTTCAGTATTCCCATACTGAAGATATAGATGATGATGCTTTTAGTATTCACATACTAGAGATACAGATGGTGATAGATCAGTATTCATATATTGAAGATGTAGATGATGATGGTTTGGATGATGATGTACCGACGAAGCCTCTGCCTCGAGTAGAGTTTGAACACTTTCGAGACAAGCTTGGTATTGTTCGGAAAGACCTTCCTCGAAAGGGGGAGTAGTGATGTTGTAGAGGGATTGTATCATCCCGGGACATCTGTCCATAATAGATCCGGTGACCTCGGTCATCGAGAGCGTGATGGGATTGTATCATCTTTGGGCACCTTCCCTAAAGTGATCCGGAGACCTCGGTCTTCGAGAATGAAGAGGGATTGTATCATCCTGGGACATCTGTCCATAATAGATCCGGTGGCTTCAGTCCTCGAGAATGTGGTAGGATTGCATCATCCTTGGACATGGTCCTAAAGTGATAGGGAGTGATTATCCTGTAATTGTATCCGGTGACTTCGGTCATCGAGAATGTGGTAGGATTGCATCATCCTTGGACTTAAGTCCTAAAGTGATAGGGAGTGATTATCCCGTAATTGTATCCGGTGACTTCAGTCGTCGAGAATGTGGTAGGATTGCATCATCCATGGACTCAAGTCCTAAAGTGATAGGGAGTGATTATCCCGTAATTGTATCCAGTGACTTTGGTCGTCGAGAATGTGGTAGGATTGCATCATCCTTGGACTCAAGTCCTAAAGTGATAGGGAATGATTATCCTGTAATTGTATCCGGTGACTTTGGTCGTCAAGAATGTGGTAGGATTGCATCGTCCTTGGACTTAGTCCTAAAGTGATAGGGACTGATTCTCCTGTAATCAATCCGGTAACTTCGGTTGTTGAGAATGTGGTGGGATTGTATCATCCCTGGAATTTAAGTTCAAAAGTGATCCAAAGACTTTTTGTCTTTGAGTTGTGGATTGCAGGTTGTTGCTGATGATGATGATGTCGTACTGATCGAAAGATCGGAGTATGATGATGATGTACTGATCGAAATATCAGAGTATGATGATGATGACATGATGATCGAAAGATTAGAGTATGATGATGATGACGTACTGATCTAAAATATCAGAGTATGATGATGACGCACTATGATTATGATGTTTCTGATCGAAAGATCAGAGTATGATGATGATGTTTCTGATCGAAAGATAAGAGTATGTTGATGATGTTTCTGATCGAAAGATCAGAGTATGATGATGATGTTTCTATGTTGATGATGTTTCTGATCGAAAGATCAGAGTATGATGATGATGTTTCTGATCAAAAGATCAGAATGTGATGATGATTATGATCGACTGATTAGAATATGATGATGATGATGTTGCTGCTAATCGAGAGGTCAAAGTATTGAAGATGTTGCTGCTGATCGAAAGGTCAAGGTGCTGAAGATGTTGTTGTTGATCAAAAATTAAAAATGCTGAAGATGTTGCTGATCGAAAGTTCAAAATGTTGAAGATGTTGTTGTTGATTGAACAGTCAAAGTGCTGAAGATGTTGTTGATCGAAAGGTCCAAGTGCTGAAGATGTCATTGCTAATTGAAAGATCAAAATGCTGAAGATGTTGCTGATCAAAGACTGAAGATGTTGTTGATGATGAAGACTGAAGATTGAAGATGAAGACTACATGATGTTGAAAAGCTTCCAATGATTTATAGATGTGTTACCCTGCTGATGTTGATGATGTCCCCTATCTCTTCTCTTGTTGTTGTTGATGTAGAATACCCTTCTCGTTAAGGGGGAGTATTGAAATATTGTAACTTCGAAGAATATTCTTTATGTATCTTTTGTGGTCCCCAATGGTCCAACCGGGAGAACCACTTGTATTTCATTGTACCCCGATGCTCCTAATCGGAAGAACTAATAAGAGTCATGAGGTAGTCTCCTCAAATTGTAAAGGTGGGTCATCAGCACCCCAGTGTGGTTACTTGAGCCTACATGTGTAACTCGAGCCTACATGAGTTAACTTAAGCTGACATGTTAATTGAGTAAACTTTAAGTGAACGGATGAATATAAATAGAGGTGTAGTGCTCCTCAATTAAGACACACACACACACTTGGAATAGCGCACTTGTGGAGGAGAGAAGTTGCTGGAGAAGGAGGAGAATCAGGTTTTTCATCTCCTTGTTGGTTTTACCTTTTTCCCTTTTCGGGGCATCTATATTGAGGAAGCTTTTGCTGGGTTTTTCCCTTTAGGGTTTTCCCAGGATAAATCTATGTTGTTCTTGTGATACTGTTTCTTTCAGTGATCCTGTTTTATATGCTTTTATTATGAAAAATGAAATGATATACTGATGTCTTAGCTAAGCATATGAAAAATTTAACAATTTCCCCTCTGACAATTACGAACTCTCCAGTAGCAAGGCATTATCACAACACACAGAATGTTACTTGGTGCCAGGAGGACCAGAATCGCAACCGAGATTGATAACTTGTGATCCCGTCGGGGTAAATTTATAGATCGCAAACTCTCCCTCCATCGGATTGGTGCATTGAATCTGTGTGTGCTTTTTGTCTTAATCTCCATCATTCCCTGCCCTTCACCTCGCTTCATCAAATCTCTCATACTGTGTGTGAGATTCTCCACCTTTTGCTTCATTGAATACCAGTTGATACGGATATCTGAGACATTCCCTACTCTTACAATATCAAACATGGGATCTGTACCCACATACTCCCATTTTTGGCTCCACTTCTTCCCTTCGTATGAATCAACCTGCGAATTAATCCTATAAAGAGATGTAAAGTTTCGTCGGTTAACAAGCTCACCTACCGGCGGACGATCCATCTATTGCGTCCACGTGCTTTGTACCTTCACCGTATGTTTAGGTGAGTGGTAAATTGGTCCCACCTGTCCATTAGGACAACTTGAAACTTTGCATGCCTGCCACCACTGCACTTGAGGGCTCGATACTTGATGCCGATAAGACGGTTGGCTTCATTCCAGATGAGTTGGAGCGCCAACTATCATTCACCTGTTGCATGTTGGGATGTGTTTGACAATTGTGTGATTCACATCCACCTTCCCTATCATCCTCCACCATTTTCATGCAGTGTTTCCATATTTCTTGTTTGTTTCCCATGTCACCAAGCTCTTCTGCATGGAAAAAGCGTCTACTTCCCACTCCTTCATTCGCAAGGGAATCTTCCACCTTGTTTCCCGTTCTCCTCACATGTGAGAATAGAATGGCTTCATGTCCTTCTAGGATTCATCTAAGAGCACACAGTCGTCCTTCCCATCGCCAGTTCTTTTAGACCTGTGATGTAGATGCACCATTTTGGAGCTGTCGCACCATGTTTATTATTATTTATGAATCACCTTCCACCACCAATGGAGTCTTCCCTGTTTGTAGCTCCCATGATAAGCCATTAAATATACCTTCAAGCTCAGCCATATTGTTTGTGTTGTTTCCAATTGATCCCCAGAGCACGCTGAGAAGAATTCCCTATGAGTTCCTTATTTCTCCCCCAAATCCTGCAGGGCCAAGGTTTCCTCTGGCCGCTCCATTGAAATTGAATTTGAAGGATCTAGCTAGTGGCCTGGTCCAAGCATTCAGACTATTCACAACTAATGGAGTTGTTCTGGTTAGCGCATTTCTGATAGGTAATTCAACAATCCCCAATTCATACAAAATTATCCTTTCGGTTGCTTCAGCTAAGAAATCTTCCTGTGTCCACTGTTGAAGGGTAATTTTTTCTTTTAGATGTGATTCTATAGAGTTCCATATTTCCCCTTGTTTTTAGGTTTTGTTTTCAAAGATTTGGCTATTTCGAGTTTTCCATAGTTCCCATATTGTAAAACTAGGGAGAAGCTCCCACAATCTATTGACAATTTTATTTTTGAATACCTTCATGGCTCATTCTGCAATTGTGATGTTTGGCCTTCCTTTGTGGCGATGGTTACTTTTGAACATGGACGCTCCTTTTTCCTAGATTGAGTCTGTCACCGTGCATTCATCCAGGAGATGATTGATAGTTTCATTGTTCTCCTCACACATACAACATCTAGAGGGTCCAATTATTCCCTTGATTTGAAGGTTATCCCATGTGAGGATCTGTCGTTTGATCACGAGCCAGCAAAAAACTGTGACCTTTGGCCACCATCCTCCTTTCCATAATTTCCCCCATTTGGCTTCGGGTTCAATATTCTAAGTCCCTGTTACCAGGCCTAGGGCTTCCTTGGGGTTGAAATTACCTGTGTTAGAGTACCCTCATCTGAGCTTGTCTGGACCATGATTCTTGGAGATTCTTCTGGAGTTGAGCTCTACCATGAAATATTCTATGTCTTCCCCTTGGGCTTGGGATTACCAACAGTTACCGTCTTTCCACGTCCTGAAGAGTTGGTCACTATTTTGGGTGTCCCAGAAATCAGCCACCAAACTCCAGGCATGATTCTTAAGGAAGGATCTTAGAATAGTGGAGTCTTCACCGCATGTTAGCACCAGATCCTGGTTCCATGCATCACTTGCAAATCATGTTGTTCGACCATCCCTCACTTCCCAAAAGTTGTGTTTATGTACTAGTCCTTTGTTTTCCTGCGTCGCTTTCCATATGCTAGACCCTGGTAAGTTTTCTCTGAAACGCACCACAGATTGCTTGGGCCATAGAGGAGCATATTTTAGGTGCCACAATTGGGCCCACAGCTCCTTGTAATTTATCCACCTCCACGATATTTTGGCACTCATAACTTTGTTATTGTCTAGAGGGTCCCGTAGTCCCAGGCCTCCTACTTCCTTCGGAATGCATATGGTTTACCAATCCACCAAAGGCCATTACATGTGCCCTTCTGATCCTCCCCATAGTAAATTCCTCTGCATATTTCTGATTTGTTTAATAACTGATTTCAGAGCTACAAGCACCGAGAAAAGATATAAGGGCATAGCCTGTAACACCGATTTCACCAGTATGAGTCTGCTTGGAAAATTAAGGGCTCTGTAGGTCCATAGGTTGAGATTTTATTTGATTCAATCTAGCATTTCCTTCCAAGAGATTTTTCTAATGGTTGATTCCACTAATGGTGCTCCCAGATATTTAGATGGAAGACTTCCTTCCGAGAACTCCAAGATTCTACGGATATTCCTTTTGGTGATCCTCGGGGTATTGAAGAAGTAAGTCTTATATTTTTCCTTGTTGATTTCTAGACCACTTGCTTCCAGCAATGTGTTCAGGCAATCTTTGATACCCCTGGCCTCCTAGACTGATGAAGGTCCCATAAGCATATTATCATCTACAAATTGTTGATGGGTTTGGGGATCCATCCCTACAATTAGAGATAAGCCCCGAATTTTGTTCTCAGATATTCTATTTTTGAGCAACCTTCCTAGTCCTTCAACCGCTATGATGAAAAGGAAGGGGGAGAGGGGATCCCCCTGTCTTATTCCTCTGGAGGCGTTGAAGGGGTTCAAAGGGGATCCATTGACCAAAATTGAGAAAAATGTCGAAGAGACCATGTTCATTACCCAATTTGTCCAATCCTCTGAGAAGCCAAAAGCTCTGAGAATTCCTACCAAGAATTTCCAATTCAATTTGTCATATGCTTTCAAGAGATCCAGTTTTAGGAGCATACCTAGAGTCTTTGTTTCTTTTAGTGAGTGAATTGTTTCATGGACCAAAATAATGCCATCAGGGATCTTCCTTCCTTCCATGAACCCAGCATGTTCCGGTGAGATGATGAGTGGAAGTAGGGGCCTTAGACGATTTGCTATGACCTTTGAGATGATTTTGTAGAGGAAATTACACAAAGCAATAGGACTAAGTTTCTCGGGATCCTCTATACCATTTTCTTTAAGGATGTGAGTTAGGAATGTAGAGTTAAGAGCTCTTAGGATATTCCCTGTCTTCCTAGAGTCTTCCACCAAGGCCCACATTTCCTCCTTTAACCACTCCCAACAAGCATGGAAAAAATTCGTAGTGAACCCATCTATCCTTGGAGATTTTTCTTTTGCCATTTTCTTGACATCCATCTCCACCTCCATTATCTCAATGGCTTTTCCCAGTATGTGATTGTGTTCATCCATGATAAGCTTGGGGATTTGTCTAAACACTTCTCTCTAAGCTTCCTCTCTGTCTTCTTTCAGTTCCTTCAAAATATTAGAAAAATAATAATTCAAGGTGGTTTCTAATTCTTCTTGTGTTTTAGCTATATTCCCATCCTCCATATTCAATCTGTCCAGTCGGTTCCCCTGTCTGTCTTGGATGGTCGCTTTGTGAAAAAAACTAGTGTTGCATTCCCCTTTTTGGAGCCATTTGACTCTCACCTTCTGACCCCCGTAGACTTCCTCCTATTGTTCTATTTGGCTGAATTCCTGTAACAAAATCTTTTCTTGTATCCTTACCTCCTCCGAAAATCCCATATTCATCCCTTGAGCTTAGTTCAACTTCACCTTACATTCTAAATCCTATTTTGCTTGAAATATATTGCCAAAGGATTCCTTATTCCATTTTTTAATATTAACTTTCAAGAGTTTAAGTTTCTATTGGAATTGATACATACGGGTGCCTCTAATGGGTGGGAAACCTTCCCACCATTTCTTGAGTTTCTTAGGGAAATCCAGTTGAAGGAGCCAAAAAATTTCAAATTTAAATGGTCTTCGAGGGTTTATGACGACATTCTCCCATTCCAAATTGATGGGCCAGTGATCCGATCCTGCCACTGGAAGTACCACCACTCTTAAATCTCCCCCAACCATCATGATAGATTCCGAGATTAAAAAGTGATCAAGTCGGCATGATATCCCTCTATCTCCAGTTTGTTTGTTGTTCCATGTGAATATCTCATTAGAAGTTCTAACATCGATCAAATTGAGGTCATCAATTACAACATTGAATTGAGCGTTAGCATAGTTTAGGTTTCGTATACCACCTTTTTTTTCGTCTAGGTTCCTGATCAAGTTGAAATCTCCACCCAGGATCCAAGCTTTGTCCTCGGAAATTTCTTTGATATCGGATATCAAGTCCAGAAAGGCCAGTTTCTGCTCTGCCCTTGGGGGTCCATAAACATTTGTCAAAAATCCTTTTTATTCTGGTACCTAAAATATGGAAGTCTGCAGAGAGTGTAAATGGGGTTGCTAGGAATCCTCAAAGGTTAACCTCTCATGGATTCCATAAAATTCCCAGCCCTCCTGTTGCCCCTTTGACATCTATCGCAACTGATTCACAACCTTTCCATATTTTCCAGGCTATACTTGATAGTTCTTCTCTTGAGCATTTTGTTTCTTGCAGAAAGATGATCCCAGATTTTTCTTTCTCAATCCTTCTTCTGAGAAGACGGATTTTCAGAGCACTGTTGTAGCCTTGAATGTTCCAAGATGTAATCTGCATCAAGACTAGGCTAGATGAATGGAGAAAGGGCAGCATCTATAGTTGGATACTGCCTTGAAGCCACTAGTTTCTCTCCTATTTCTTTAATTCTTTGTACATTGCTTGGCCTTCCCCAATTTTCTTTTTTTTTTATTTTTCTTTCCATCCATGACTTTGAGGGATTCTACAACTACTCCCAATGAGTTCGAGTTTTTATCTTGAATGAGCGCTTTTTCCAGCAGGGAGACTTGCTGTGGGGGGATCTAGGTTAGATTCTTGTCCAAGCAGGCAGCTTCCAATCCATCCAGATCTAGATCTCCTAACTCCATGTCTTTCGAAACAGGTTCAATGGACCCTAAGACTTTCTTGATCACCTCCTGTTGCCTCTGGATAAGATGGTCTAAAGGGGTTTTGATAGTTTCTTGTTGCTTTGTCGGGGTTGTCTCTGTCTCCTTCACCTGGTGATCTTTATTCTTTTCGCTATGTTGGTCTTCTTTATTGTTTACCTTAGTCTTCTCTGTTTGTTGGACTTGTTTGCTAATTGGATTATCTTCTTGGAGGATCTCATACCAATTCTAGGTTTGCACTCTTTTATTTATCTCTGGTCCTAATGTCTTTCTCGCTTGTTGTTTCTTGTTTTTGGTTTTGGTGAATCCATCAGCATCTTGGTTGTCTTGATCCTTCTTCCCTCCTGCTCTTTTATTTTGAGGACAATCCCAAAATAGATGTCCATGCTCAGGATTCCTTCTACATCTGAATGGGATTTGTTCGTAGTCTATTTCCTGGAACCATTCCTCATCTTCCAATGTTAGCTCAATTCCATCTGGTAGATCTCTAGAAATGTCAAGGTAGATACAAATTCTGGCATAGGATATATATTTTCTTTGTCTGGTTTTCTCTGAAACTTTGATGAAATGCCGCAGTGCATTCCCTATATCCATCAAGATTACTTCTTTCTAGTATTCTGTTGGCAGGGAGTACATTCTTATCCATACTGGAGCAATCGTGAGGTTTTTCTTTGTCGGGATTGGATCTCTCTTTCCATGGTCTGAGGAAAAGGCTTGTCAAATTATAGAAGTAGGGGCCATTCTCAAAAATTCTCGTTCAGTCTTCTTCATTAAATAATATTATCATGAAGAACCCTTTGGCTCCCAACTGAAGGTCGTAGTGGCCTTGGGGTTTCCACGTGGTGTTTATCCACCAAACCAAGGCCTTTTCTATGGGCCAAATCCCCACAAATTTTCCTATTAGAGCACATTCTTTCATGTATTATATGTCTTCTTTGACTCTTTCCAATTTGATTTGCAATTTTGGAATCGTCTTGGATTTCGGGACGCATTGTCCTATCCTTCTTGTTCCCTGATTATTTGTTTCCTCCTTACTGATCCCACTAGAACCTTCCCCATCTCTGAGCAAGTCAGATGGGCTGACTATTCCTTTCCCTTTTCAATTTCCATTCCCGAGATAACAGAGGGTATTGCAGGTCCCTCCTCCAAGGTTGCACTCCTCCCACAGTCCCTCTCCCCACGAGGAGGAGCAGGAACCATTTTTAACTGCCTTACTAGGACGCCTTTGTCCTGCTTGTACTCCATAGAACCTTCCTCCTTGGTACCCAGACCCCCAACCTCACATCAAGTTGCAAAGCTTGGAATCCTCCACACCTTATTAGAAATGACCGACTTCTCGAGTATTGTTAATAAAAGGCTTTGGAGGCAATTTCTAAGTGGGATCTATGGATGTTTGGATGGAATTTACTCTACATTAGTGAGGTAACTTGTATTTGTTTTCATGCTTGCATTTGTTTGGGATTAACTTGCTTTCGGAAGGAAATGGTATTTTAGTAAAGATAAAAGGTAATTCTTGATAGGTTACTCTTTTGTTATAATTCGAAGAAGACTAATTGGTATATGTATTACTTCATGTTTGGATTTACATTGTTGTTGTAGTATTTTTTTTGTTTACACAGGTATTTTTAATCCCCATTTCCAGTGTTGAGAATTTTTTGCAGGAAGCCAAAGCTAGAGTATTGATGAGAAAATGCGCTCTACCTTTCCTTTAGTATATTCAAAAAAGAATCTTTGTCCCTCTGATCTCACCAAGGTGGCGTTTTCTCTCCTTTAATTCTTGCTCTACTCCGGGTTCTTCAACTTTAGATCCACAAATTTCTTTAAAAAATATTTCAGATATATCATATAAAGTTATATTAAAAGTAGATCTAATATCTAAATGTTTCTAGTTCTAGTTTTCTTCCAAGGTGGATTTAAAATCCTAGGTCTGGTTATTTTCCCTTTTTCCGCAAGTTTAAAACTTTGAAAATTAAAAATCTTGTTGAAGGATTTTTGTGCATTTTAAAGTATTATCTAGCTATTTAGTGATCTTGTTTGTTTTCTATCCTTAAGAATCAATCAAATATCCTTAGAAAACAACTTTCTAGCTTACTTTCTCAGTCATTTTCCATCTAGTTTTCATTATTTTTACTTAGAAATTTGTTCGACAATTTTTTGGTCATTTTTTCCAAACACTCTTAAAGTGTTTTGGGGCATGTTTAGTTAATATTTTATTGCTTTTCTTTCAGGTTTAACCAAAAAATAGGAGGAAGCTCTTCCAAAAAATCAAAAATTTGAACTAAAAGAAGACTAACGGAGCTCCCCTTTCGAAAAAATTTCAATTTTTCAAATTGTTGTAAGCCTTTGGATCCCTATTTATGAACCAAAGTGCATTCTTTCATCATTGTAAAAAGGAAATCATATTTATAGTAGGCTCATCATATCCCACTCCTCATCCCCCCTAGGGGGATCCACATCGGTGCATCATTTTTGTGATTTGTGATTTTTAGCTGGTTTATTTTTTTTCTGTTTATATTTTATTTTGGTGATTAAAGTAAAAGAAATACTTGCACACGCTCTCCCAAGTATTCTAAAAAAAGAAATATATTCCAGGTAGAATTTAATTATAAAATCTTTACTTTTGTTTCTGCAGTATTTAAATCAAATCCCCTTGCTCTCTCGAGTACGGTTCATGGACAAGGCCTTTCCCGAGTACTAAACCTGGAAAGAAATTATTGGGATTTACATTTTCTAATTAGACAATTTCGTTCAAAAATTCTCTAAAACCAATGAGGCCCTCATTATCGTATGCTCTACTTCCACTGCATCTTCGTGTGATCAGTTGGTTGTATTAGAAAATGATTTGGGTGACTAGTAATTTGTGTCATCTTTTAATAAATCTCCTGAACAATGAAAATCTAGTGTTGCATTTTTATTTGTGTGGGGAAAATGTGCAAAGAAAGTGGAAACAACTAAAAAGATACCATGGGGCCTCGTTAGGATACATCCTTGTTGGTGTAGTATTGAAGATCCCCCCTGACTCCATTCAACCCACATTTCCTCATGTGCTACCACACTTGGTGAGTCTGGACGTATTTCCTGTACCTTTGTGGTATATTGAGAATCCCTATCCTTTTTAATAATCCAAATAATCACCACATTAATAAAATTGACTAATAATTTACCCACTCCCTTAATCACTCATCTAATAGTCTAAAATTTAGCAATCGAGACACTGCAATACATAATTTCACTAAGACTACACTAACAACCAACATTTGGAAACATTCTCTTCATTTTTGGAACTGGTCTATTCTATTCTTTTTTGCATAAGTTAATCTCGCAATGTGTCTCAAATGATATGTGTTTATTTCATTAATAGTTGCTAAGTGTAAATTTACTTGCAGTAGTACTTGATGGGTAATATTTAATTTCATTCCACTTAAAAACTCCTAGAAATTTTTTTGCTTCGTACTTTCATAGTTAGAAGCAACCTTAGATCTACCTTTTATAGGGTCCAACCCCCTTGGATTTGCTAGGAGTTGGCCTAGATGGAGGAGCTGAGTATCAGGTGATAGCACTTGGCTCGAGCTTGCCCCCAAGGTCGCACCCAGTGGCTTGAATATTTCTGCCACATTACCTGAGGTGCGAATTAGGCGACAACACATTCATCAATGCACTTTTCAAGCTCTAATCCAAACCCATCCTTCTAGATCATAAATTCTACCTTCCACATTTGAGAACACCAATAAATGCATATTATTATACAATTTAGATTCATTTTTTTTCAATAATGATCAATGACACTAGCCAAAACATGTTGAAACATTGTTATCAACACACTTGGATTCATCTCCAAGTTTTGCAACCATTACTCATATTGTCATTGTCCTTGGCAATGTTCCTCTAATCTACTCCTTGAAAGATTCCAACAACCCGTGAAATATTTCTCACAAATCCCCCACTACTTGGTGCTTCGAGCGTTGTTATTATTATGGTGATTCAAATAATGGAATAAACAATGCTTTGACATCAGGGATGATTTTAAGGAACCATACTTATTTAAAAGTGTATAAATGTTGGCAAATATTACCAAATTCTTAAAACGCCAACTATAAAATGATTGGCGAAATTTTTCAAAAAATATTTTAATTTCCAAGGATCTTATATTGTTTATATAATAATTTGGCGATTTTTAGGGTGAAAATATTTTACCCCATCAAAATTGGGCGAAATGGAGCTTCAAAAAATGCAAAATGGCGAATCTTTTTTGGGAGAAAAACATGGAAAAATAGTCCACTGGGCTAAAATTCGTCCCTAAAATTATCCCTATTTGACATTATTTCGATACTTTAGAAGTTTTGTGTTAACCAATGCATTCATTGATGGTTGAAGTGCATTTTGCATTGTCTTCAAAGGTGACTGTGATTATCCCACCATAGATCAATCCAATTGTTCCAAAATGCGTGAACGTGTTCATCAGTAAACTGAGATCGATGTTCGAACCACTTCTCGAATCCAACGTTGGTTAGTTTTCATGGTAAAATTACAATCGTTACACAATCCCCACTAAAATCATAGCTCGAGAAAAAATAGAGACACGCCAAATGAAGTAGCAGTAGAGTGCCGATAGACATAATGGATCAGGTTCTTTATCAGCGTCGGAAGCCACCCTTGAGTTTTTGCACCTTCAAGAGGGATAAAACCCTCATATTTGTACCCCCATATCAATTTATTTATAGAATTAAAGGAATTAGTGAAACCCTTAACAATAGACTCCGAGTTTCCAGTGAGATTACTCCCATGCGCTTTTCCATTTTCTCATACTCTTCTATAAATCAATGCCTTTCGAACCAACGTTGTGTGCATATGCATTCTTACTCTTTGAAACCATTGCATTCTCCCTTGACACTTTTAGTCGTACTTGGAAATATTTCCAAATGTTTGAACCTGATCACTGGTGGTATCAACCATAAGGAAAAAGTTTCCATGAATAGCCCAATAATTGGGTCTGTAAACACTCCTACATCTTTCTTCAATATGACCCCTTGAATGTATTATAATCGCTTCCAATTAAATTGGATTCATGATCACCATTCATGTTTTATGGGAATTATCTGTGGTATCGACTAGTTTGCATCTAGTCAGAATTTCAAGTGAGCCAACAAAGATGAACATAGTACTTGTTCAAATTCAGAGCTCAGAGGTCCATCAAACCTTCATGGTCTTTTTTATTTTTTGTACTACATGTTCATACCCCTTCAAGAATGTTGTAATAAATGTACTAGCATGAAATTTTTTTGGTAAAGGACTTGGATTCCTAAGACTTAAACATCAATCTAATCATTCCAAGATGTTTTTCTCTTGTCAATTATCCAATGTTGAATATGCGATGTATAATTTTCGAGTTTTTCGCCATTCCTCAAACGCTAGAATGGTTGTCTTGATGGGTAGACCTTAAGAGATTATGAAATTTCACATGTCAATGTATATGATCATGCTAGGCATAGATACTGAGTCATATGGACTTGTACTAGGTATCCCTAGAGTTTCTTCTTATTCCGAGAAAAATAATTTTTTCCCATTTTTAAAGCCATTTTTTATGGTTTAATTAAAAAAATTAAAAACGTAATAATTGATGGGCCCTGAGTCTGTTTTTCGTGTAAGGATGCTTTTTTTTACACTCATTTGTGCCTTTTTTCCCCTAGGGACCACTTTTCCTATGATTCGAGCGGCTAAAACGTCCCGTAATGCATTCTCTCTCTAAATGTGCATTAAAAAGTCATTTTAATGTTAAAAGTGCATCAAATTGGCACAAAGTGTAAAAATTAAATGAGTCAAAATTCAATTATTTTAATGTGGAAATGACATGGAAAACGTGGTCCCATGTGGTTGGCGACTATTCATTCACTTAAAGGATATTAAACTTTGGTTTTAATTTGAAGAAGCGATTGGTTATAAGGGGGTGACGTCAAACATTAAGTGGCTCGCCAAATTCCTCACGCCAAGGAATTAACGTTTGGAGTTGATTTTGGCGATGGATTGACTAAAGGAGATAGTGAATTACCAAGATGAACCAAGTGTGCCTTCCATTTGATGATTCACTATTTGGCTCATGTGGCAAGTAAATGGACACGTTGGAAGATAAACCAAAGTATGACCCCCACGCCTACGCGAATGTATTGGCGAATTGATATTGGAAGGTTGGTGCGCTTCATGTAAAAGGGTGACGTATTGATCAGATAAAGCAAGTTGTTTAAACGTATATTGGGATGTGGCATGATACGCTTGGATTTGATGCATGCGGCATTCAAGGAATGAGTTGGTTAGAGCTTGGTGAGTGCACACCTCTCCATCGGAGAGGTGGCGTATCCTTCATGCAATCAAATCCAACAAAGTGGATAGCACTTTGAGTCCCAATTCAAGCGTTAACGCTGGATGATTCCACAATCAACTCATTGTTATAGTGCTTTTTTTTACACGTGTATTTTTAATCCCCATTGTCAGTGTTGAGAATATTTTGCAGGAAGCCAAAGTTGGAGTATCGATCAGCGAATGTGCTCTACCTTTCCTTCAGTAAATTGGAAAAATAATCTGTATCCCTCTGATCTCACCAATCACGTGTTTTATCTCATTTATTTCTTGCTCTACTCTAGGTTCTGCAACTTTTGATCCACAACTTTCTTCAAAAATTTCTTTCAGTTACAACCGTTTCCATATTAGATCTATCATTTAAAGTTAAATTAAAATTATATCTAATGTCTAAAAGTTTCTAGTTCTAGTTTTCTTCCAAGGCGCATTTAAAATCCTAGATTTGGTTACTTTACCCTTTTTCCACAAGTTTAAAACTTTGAAAATTAAAAATCTTGTTAAAGGAGTTTTGTGCATTTTAAATTGTTATCTAGAAATTTAGTGCTCTGATTTGTTTGTTATCCTTAAGAAACAAACAACGACCATGAGAAAACAGCTTTCTTATGTACTTTCTCAGTCATTTTCCATCTAGTTTTCATTCTTTTTACTTAGAAAATTTTCGACAATTTTTGGTAATTTTTCTAAACACTGTCTTAAATTGTTTTGGGGCATGTTTAGTTAATGTTTTTTTTCCAAGTTTTACAAAAAAAAGAGGAGGAAGCCCTGCCTAAAAATCGAAAGTTTGAAGTGAAAGGAGATTAACGAAGCTCCCCTTAAAAAATATTAATTTTTCAAGTTGTTGTAATCCTTTTGATTCAGATTTGTGGACCAAAGTGTATTATTTCATCGTTGTAAAAAGTAAATAAGCTTTAGAGTAGGATCATCAGAGCCCACTCCTCATCACCCCTAGGGGGATCTGCGTCGGTGCACCATCATTGTGATTTGTGATTTTTAGCTAGTTTATTTCATTTTTTTGTTTATTATTTACTTTGGTGATTAAAGTAAAAGAAATACTTACCCACGTTCTCTCGAGTATCCTGAAAAGGGGAAAGAGATTCATAGTAGAATTTAATTAGAAAATCTTTCCTTTTGTTTATGCAGTATTTAAAATAAACCCCCTTACTCTATTGAGTACGGTTCATGGATAAGGGATTACTGAACTTGGAAAGAGATTCTTGGGATTTACATTTTCTAATCAGACAAAGTTTGTTCAAAAGATCTTTAAAACCAACAAGGCCCTCATCCTCGTATGCTCTACTTCCACTGTAGCTTCGTCTGATCAGTTGGTTGTACCAAAAAAGGATTTGGGTGACTAGTAATTAGTTTTAACTTTTAATAAATCTCCTGAACAATGAATGTCCAACATTTTGTTTTGCTTCGTTTGGGGAAATTGTGCAGAAGAAGCAGGAACAACTGAAAAAAGACCGCGGGGCCTCGTTAGTCTACATCCTTGATGGTGTGGTGTTGAACATCCCCCCATGACTCTGTTCAACCCATGTTTCCTCATGTGCTACCACACTTGGTGAGCCTGGACATATTCCCTATACCTTTGTGGTATATCGGGAATCCTTCTCCTTTTTAATAATCCAGATAATCACCACATTAATAAAATCCACTAATAATTTACCCATTCCCTTAATCACTCATCTAATAAACTAAAATTTACCAACCGAGAAACTGTAAATACTTTCACTAAGACTACACTAGAAACCCACATTTGCAAAGCACTCTCTTCATTTTGGCACTGATATATTCTATTCTTTTTTCATAAGTTAATCTCGCAACGTGTATCAAATGATATGTGTTTATTTCATTAAAAGTTGCTAAGTGTAAATTTATTTGTAGTAGTTTATGGGTAATCTTTAATTTCATTCCATTTCAAAACTCCTAGAAAATATGTTGCTTCATACTTTCATAGTTAGAAACAATCTCAGATTTACTTTTTATAAGGCCCAACCCTCTTGGCTTCTCTAGGAGTTGGGATAGACGAAGGAGGTGAGTATCAGGTGACAACAGCTGGCTCAAGATTTCCCTCAAGGTTGCACCCAATGGCTTGAATATTTCTTCCATGTTACCAAAGGTGCTAATTAGGCGGCAACATTTTGGCGTCGTTGCCGAGGATAAATCTTTCTATTTCCAGAATACGACTTTTGAATTTTCATTCTTGTTTTCACTTTGTTTAATGAAGGTTGTAGTTCAATAAACTTACTCATATCATTTGGTGACTCTGCTACCTTTAAATTTACCAAGGCATTCTACAAGAACAAACTCTGAAGGCTTGCTTTAGTTCATTCTTGAACCTGAAAAGGTTTACCATATGAGGAAAAACAAGCTAGCTTCTAGTAAGATCCTTGAAAATATCTCATCTGAGTCAATCTTAGATATTCACATTTTATTTGTTGATAATTCTCAATTAAATAATTCACATAGTACCATGGGTACTCTGCTTAAACCTCTGGATTATTGTACCGTAATTGGGAATCCTCATAACATCCTAGATAAAGACATTGAGAAAGTTCCATATTTTTATGGAAATGATGCTATAACTGCTAAGTCTCATTTGTTGGATTTTACACAGTGATACAATAAATGGTGTCATAACGTCAACCACAAAGATTTCAAAATGAGGTTGTTCGCCTTATCTCTTGAAGCCGATGCCTTTGAATGGTTCACCTCCCTAAACGACAACGGTATCAAGACCTTCAAGGAAATTGAAATTTCTTTCAATAAACTATGGGGGGGTAAGAAGGAAAAAAGGCATTGTTTGTCTGCCTTAACAAACACAAAAAATAAGTAGAATGAAACCATAGAAGAGTTTAATAAAAATTTCATTGATAAGGTGGAAAGAATCCTTGCTGATATTAAACCATCATATAGCTCAATTCTCATATATTACATAGAAGCATTCGAGGGAGAAATGAGGTTCCAACTTAGAGACAAAGAGCCTGATGACCTAAAGAAAGCCATTGAAATTGTTGAAAGTATAGACAACAACATGCAATTTGCAGGAAAGTCTAACATCCCAGGATTTGTTAGAGGCATCGCATCATCTTCCAAACCTCATGGTGCCAAGGGAAAAACAACAGAACCTGAGGGAAAAGAATCAACGAAAGAGGTAGCTGACATGATGAAGAAAATGATGATAAAATGTACCTCCCAGATGAATGCTATGCAGAATAGGATAAACAATATGGAAAAATCACAAGTTTCTCAAAATCATAGAAATTTCCAACCTAGACAAAATCAAGAATGGAGAAAGAAATATCCTTCATATGAGCAGAGACCTCTAAATCAACTAGAAACAAATAATATGGTGATTAATGAGGTTCCTCCCTATTGTCGACCTTATGATGAACTTCATGAAGAATCCACTTATCCAAAAAATTTCTACATTATGCAACAAGAACAAATGGAAATGAATAACTTTGTGGGACATCCTATAAGTCATGACTACATAAATGATGTAGGACAGGTTCATCATATTTCAAAAGAAAAATGGAATCAAGCTAAGGATTACAATCAAGAAAAGGATAATGATATGAAGATATTTGGTGAGAAACCTACACTTAAACAAATTATGGAGAGATACAAAGGGGTTGTTTATCAGAGATTGAAAATATGATCCCAACCAAGTCAAATCATCATATACCCAAGGTAAAAACTTCTCCCCCTTTAGGTCTAAACATTGATTTGGGTATTTCTTAACAAGTGCTAATATTTATGTCTCTGTAATTGAGATTCTTAAAATTCCTAGTCAAATAGACATTTTAATGAGAACCTTAGAAGAACATAAGGAAACTATATTTGAAAAGTCTGAGGAATTGTCTACTCAGAAACTTAAACCAATTGTTGAGAAGCCTAAAGAGAAACTAGTCAGCTCCAAGGAGAATGTGAGGGATAAACCCGCAGAATATTTTTCCAAGAAACAAAGTAACTTCAATGAAGATGTCCCTATTATTTTGCAGATTGGGGATCCTAATAAACAAGAACATCATGCCTTCTACATATTATTAATTGCAAATGATAAATTGTTGCACAATTGCATGCTTGATTCTGGTGCATCATCAAACATCATGACTTGAAGAGTCATGGAACAAATGGGTTTAACTATTTCAAGACCATGTCAGAATGTATGGTCCATGGACTCAAAAAAACTTATGCCGTGGGTATAACTCTGAATTTCCCAGTCAAACTAGCTGCATACCCTGAAATAGGTGTAACCATGGACATAATGGTGATAGATGTGCCTGACAAATGGGGAATGTTGTTATCAAGAAAATGGGTTGAATCTATTGGAGGATCTATTCAAATGGATTGGACCTATGCCATGATTCCTGATTCTGAAGATGCACATGTTAAGTTATATAGAGAAAAGGAAAGAAAGTATCATGTGGAAGATCCAAATTAGCCAAATAATGAATATATTTGTGAAACAGACAATCTTGGAAATTATGCTATCTATGTTAACTATCTTGTACCCATCAGAGAAAAAGCTAATGATGAGGAATCTTATGAGCTATGGAGAATGATTTTTGATGGCTAGTTTTCCAAAAATGGAAAAGGATTTAGTATAGTGCTAACTTCACCCTCAAAAAAGAAATTCATTTTTGCTTACAGACTTGAATTTGATGCATCCAATAATGTAACATATTATGAAGCACTAGTTTTAGGACTTAAGATTGCTAAAGACATGGGTATCATAGTGTTAAGTATCAAAGGTGATTGGGATCTAATTATTTCCCAAGTCAAGAAAACATTTGCATGTAAAATTCAAAGGCTTAAGAAGTATCAAAATACAATTTCGGCCATCATAGAACATTTCAGTGCATTAGAACTTATAGCAATTCCCCGCATGGAAAATAGTGAGGCAGATAGACTTGCAGTTGCAGCTTCAACATTGGAATTCACAGAGGAATTGGTAAAAGGAGATGGAAAATTTGAAATAAATTGCAGGCCTTCAATCCCCGATAACCTTGACCATTTGTAAGTTTTTCAAGATGACAGCCAAATCATAAGATTTATTAATAATATGCATGAATTTTTTGATCGTCAGATCAACTATCAGAATGAGAAAAATCTCATATTGAAAACGAGGATCGACCAATAAAGCCTATTCCCATGAATGTTATTGAATGCGAGCACACCTTTGACAGGCATGATAGATAGAAAACTAAATAAGCAATAAAGTTGGATGATTACGTAGAAATAAATATTGGTACTAAGGAAGAACCAAGAAATATAAAAATCAGAAAAGGTACTTCTGATAAAGAAAGAAAGGATTTAATAAAGCTAGTAAAGGAATACTAGGAGGTATTTTCTTTTATGTATGATGAGTTAAAATCCTATTGGGATGATGTATTTCAGCATACTATCCCACTAAGGTCAGAAGCTAAACATTTATGGAAAAAACTTAGAAGAATAAATCCCAAGTTGGCCTCCACGGTCCAAAAGTATTAGAATTATTGTGCCATTAGATTTTCAGAGAAATGAGTGCAATCATATTCTTAATTATTATGCAGTAAAAAGGAATGAATAACACACACTGACCAAATCAAATCTAACAGGAAACAGATAAGTATTGCTCAGATAATTACAGTTTAAACACCATTACATCCCAACAGTATACAATGGTAATACATAAAGGAGAATTCAAATCATGGGAGATGAATCTGAATCTACTAGATCAATCTCACTGCATGGCTAACTAGAAGTGTCTAAATCACTATTGGAGCTTACTAGTTAAGCTCCAGTTGTCTAATTCAGTCACTCAATCAGTAATAATCAGTTAAACTAGTCTAACTGAGGTGGTAGGTGAAAAGTAGGTGAGAATAGGTGCCTATCCACATGCATCCATGCAATACTGGTGCTAACTGAACTGGAGGACATCTAACTGCATGTAATTGAAGCATAACTAAGCTTAACTAGTTAACAACTGCCAAAAACTGAAGGAGGTTGGTGTCGGCACTCCCAGTGGCTCCTAAAATGTAGGGATTGGTCTAGCAGGTGCCTAAACTAATGCATGAAATTGCAGTCAGTTCCAGTTAGCCTCTATCGGTGGTCCCCACACTCTAGTGACTGGTATATGTGGCCCCATTAGGCCAAGTGGACCCAATGGTACTAGTGGACCAAAAAATAACTAAATGACTCATAATTTGTGATAATATAATCTAATAGATAGTTTGGACAAGGGATGATTATAAATCCTAACACCCCCCAGAATCCTAATTTGGACAACTGCAGGCCCTGGAAACAAGGCCAAAAGTCACCCATATACAATCTAAAAGATAAAAATGTTGCTTAATAAACTGAGTAGATAGGGGAAAACCTCATGGGAGAAAACCCCACTCGAGATAAGTAGAAATAGGAACTGAGAGTCAAGCCTTAACACCTAAAAGAGACCTGAGAAAGGAAAATCTCTTTTCTATGAAAGACTTGGTGAAAATGTCTACAATTTGATCCTCTGTAGGACAATAGTGTAGTGTGATGGCTCTATCATGCACCAGTTCCTGAATGTAGTGCATGTGAAACTCTATGTGCTTCGTCCTCTGCTTCTGAACTATATCACTGGAAATTTTGATAGTACTATGGTTGTCACAATAAAGGTCCACTGAAGATGAAGTGTGAATCCTAAACTCTTTCAAGATGCCATGTATCCAAACTGCTTGAATAGTTGCATTCACAGCTCCCTGATACTTTGCTTCTACTGAAGAGAGTGTAAGTGATGCTTTCTTCTTGCTAGACCAACAGATTGGCCCAGATCTGATCATGAACACAAATCCTGAAGTGGATTTCCTATAATTACAATTTCCTGCCCAGTATGAGTCTGTGAATCCAATGATATCAAGTTGTGCTCCAGCTGCATAGTGAATCCCATAATATTTAGTACCCTCCACATAGTGAAAAATTCTCTTTGTTGCCTTCTAATGCAACTCATGTGGCTCCTGCATGTACCTAGAAGCAACACTCACAACATAGGATATGTCTGGTCTCAAATGTGTGAGATACAGAATGCTCCCAATGAGATGTATGTAGAGAGTTCTATCTACCAATTGGAGCCACCTTCTTATACCCCGATGCCAGATATAAAGGGAGAGGGGGATTCCTTGCAATATTACATGTGGAATCTCCTAAGAATGTCTCATGAGTATTTGGACTCTGAGATCATGATTCCCGAAGTCTTTTGACTTACTTTGAGACCAATGAACTATCTCAACATTCCTAGATTAGTCATAGCAAATGCTTTCTTTAGAGCAGACTTGATGCTTCTCAATCCATCAGCAGAGATTCTAGTAATGAGCAAGTCATCCACATACAATACAATAAAAATAAAGAAACCCTCTTTCTTTCTCATGTAGACATTGCAATATGATTTGCATCTTTCAAATTTCTGAGATAAGAGGAGGGCATCCATCTTTAAGTACCATGCCGTAGGGGATTTTTTGAGTCCATACAGTGATTTCCTCAGTCTGTAAACTAAGGAAGGATCATCAATAAACCCCTCATGTTGTTTCATGTATATCTCTTCCTTCAAATCACCATGGAGGAAGTACTTTTCACATCCATGTGATGTACCTCCCATCTCTTGGAAGCTGCAAATGCCAAGACAGTCCTGATGGAATCCATTCTAGCTACTCAAGCGAAGTCTCATTGTAGTCCAATCCTTGAACCTAAGAGTATCCTTTGGACACCAACCAATCCTTGTACTTGGTTGTGGTTCCATCAGAGTCTATATTGTTCTTGTAGACCCATTTGCACTAAACAAGTTTCCTCCCTAGAGGAAAGGAGACAACTTCCCAGGTTTTATTTTCATATAGAGAATCAAATTCCTCATCCATAGTTGCTTTCCATCTAGGATCATGGAAAGATTCCTTGAATGTTTGAGGATAGGACCTTAAAATCATGAAACACCTCTTAGGAAGAAGTGGATCTGTGTGGGACAGTGCAACATTCTCTTTCTGATACTGGGACCTCGTTCTTCTCTTATCATCTGGATCCCCAACACCATTTTTGACTGCTTCTATGAGCTTCTGAGCCCATTTAGGCTGTTGAAATGAGGTAGATAATGGATCTAGATCTAGATCTCTTTGAGGTGTAAGCTCAATATCTGAATCATGCTGGTGTTCCTCTTCTTCTAAATCTGAATCTCAAATGTTAGGCAATAAAACTATATCTATAATAGGAAGTAAAGGAATTTTGATACCTTTATCTGCTCCAAATAAAATCCATGGTTCTACTGGATATGAGTATTGCATGAAATGAGAGAAATCATATTCCTTGGAGGCATGATATGCAATCCCTTTGGTATGGTCTCCCCAGTTGATATTTTTGTGATCTCTACTGAGTCAGGGACAAATACCACTTGCTTTGGTGAGCCAGTGTGAGTCATCTGGTATATAGACAATGGATTAGCTGCAAGAGAGGGAACATAGAGTATATTTCTAAACTCACCATGCTGGATTTTAATGGTTCTTCTTCATGCTGCTGGAATTTGGGAGTCATCACCCATATGAATATTCAGCCCTTCCGTGAGTTTGAGAGTGGAGAATAAATACTCGGAGGAAACCATGTGGTTGGATGCTCCAGAATCAATCAAATAGGATGTCGACCGAGGGAGGCCAGATTTCAAGGCATGGCACCTCTCATGATCATTTTTCAATTGTACATCATCATACTTATTTTCTCTTTGTGGGAGAGCTATGTTGTTTTGCTTGAGGAGAGATTACAACTGGTTGATCTGCTTCTTCATACACTGGTCTTCTAGATGAAAATCCCTCATACAATAGGGACACATATTATTTTGAGACTTTTTCTTCATCTTATAGCCCAAAGCTCCTTTGGAAGTTTTCTGATTCTTTTTAGGCTTCGAATTATATGCTTTAGGATCCTTCCCCTTAGGTCTCCCTTTAGCTTGCACTTTGGTAGAGTTTGTCACTAGGAGAGCTTGATATTTGGAAATCTGGATGACTCCCATCTGGAACAACTTCTCTTGCTCCTGTATTAAGGACTCAGTAAAGGAATCAAGTGAGGGAATCTTCCAATTGGGAATGGAATATTGAGACAAATACAAAATACTCAGTACCCAGTTTGTTGAATATGGAGAGCACATGTTGTTCATCCTTTCTTCCTATTCTTCATTGTCTGCATTGGAGTGCACAGACTTGAATTTAGTAAAGAATTGTTGTATGGCATCGAAACTGCTGGGATGCAAGTCTATCAACTCGTTCTCCAGAATGTGTCCCCGAAGCTCATATTGCTTTCCAAACAAGACTTCAAGCTTCTCCCAAGCTTATTTGGGAGTTCTCCTCAAGGTGAAAGAGGAGATCTTTGGATATGTGAGTACATAGATAACCAAAATATTCATCTAAGCAGTTCATAAACTTGTTTTTCTCAGCTAGATGATGGGGCTCAACCTCCCTTCCAAGTATTATCCTAAAGTAACCTTGTTTGCGAAAGGAAACCTATATATCTTCCCTCCAATAAACATAATTGAAGGGTGTTAGGATCCAAGGTGTGGAATGTTGAGAATCCATAATTCTCCTGTTGATCACACAATACCTTCAATTCAAGCTACGTATCACCTGTGGAAAAATCACTGCAAAACCAAAACCATTCACACTATGTTAGAATAAAGGCTTCCCTCTCAACTTGTACACTTTTTCAGGGTCTGTCATGCCTGCACTGCCACTCTGAATGAATTCAAAGGAAGAAAGACACTCTTTGTGGGACTTTTGTGGAAACCCAGCTGCTTTTGGTGTACAATGGAGAGTAGGCAGACTTAAAGCTTACCCGAGATGGCTCTCATACCATATTAAAATTATTGTGTCATTAGATCTTCATAGCAATGAGTGCAATCTTATTCTTAATTATTATGCAATGAAAAGGAATGAATAATACACATTGAACAAATCAAATATCACAGGAAATAGATAAGTATTGCTCAGATAATTATAGTATAAACTTCATTACATCCCAGCAGTATACAATGGTAATACATAAAGGAGAATTTGAATCATGAGAGATGAATTCGAATCTACTAGATCTATCTCACTACATGGCTAACCAAAAGTGTCTAAATCACTATCGGAGCTAACTAACTAAGCTCCAATTGTCTAATTTAGTCTCTCAATCAATAATAATCAGTTAAACTAGTCTAACTAAGGTGGTAGGTGAGAAGTAGGTGAGAATAGGAACCTATCCACATGCAATCATGCAAGACTGGTGCTAACTGAACTGGAGGATATCTAACTAAATGTAATTGAAGCATAACTAAGCTTAACTAGTTACCAACTGCAAACAATTGAAGGAGGTTGGTGTTAGCACTCCCAATGGCTCCTTAAATGTAGGGATTGGTCTAGGAGGCACCTAAATTAATGCATGCAAGTGCATTCAGTTCTAGTTAGCCTCTATCGGTGTTCCCCACACTCTAGTGACCAGTACATGTGGCCCCATTAGGCCAAGTGGACCCAATGGTACTAGTGGAACCAATAATAACTAAATGATTCCTAAGTTAGGCTAATATAATATAATAGACAGTTTAGACAAGGGAGGATTATAAATCCTAACAAAAAGGAACTATAGAAAATGTTATCCACTGGCATCATTTCACCAACAAGAAGACATTCATCATGGTGCTCAAACTTGCTTGTTGTAAGAATAAAGGATGGACAGTTGAGGATATGCATCGATTTTCGGAACTTGATTATTTCATGCATAAAAGACAATTACCCTTCCCCTGATATGGAAACATTATTGCAAAGAGTAACTGGATCGGGTATAATGTCTATGCTATATGGTTTCTTAGGATATAACCAGGTGCTAGTCAAAAGGAGGATCGACACAAAACCACCTTCACCTCACCTTGGGGAACATTTGAGTATTTAAGGATTCCTTTTTCTCTTTTGAATGCAGGTGCAACATTCCAAAGAGCCATGGACTCTGCTTTCAGTGAGTTAATTGGGAAAATAATAGAAATATACCAAGATGACCTTATTGTTTTTCAAAAGAAATATTTGATCATGTATCCCATCTCAGAAAAGTGTTTGAGAGATGCAGGAAGTTTGGCATATCATTGAACCCAACCAAGTCAACTCTTGGAGTTGATAAGGGTAAATTTCTTCGACGCATCATTTCCAAAGATGGGGTCAAAAATAGACACAGAGAGGGTAGAAGCTATAAAGAAAGTGTCCTTACCCCATAACAAGAAAACCCTACAGTCCTTCAATAGTCATATCAACTTTATAAGGAGGTTCATACCAAACTTGGCGGAATTAATGAAACCTATGCAGAAGCTACTCAAGAAATATTCTAAGTTTGAATGGGATAAAGAGTGAAAATAATATTTTGCATCCATAAAAGGCTGCATATCTAGGTCCCTTGTTTTGATAAGTCTAGACTACTCTGAGGATTTCTATATTTTCTCATTTTCATCAGAAGACACAATTGTCGGAGTTTTGTTGCAAAAGAACAAGGAGGGTTATGAACAACCTATTGCATTTATGAGTAGATCCTTACAAAATTCTGAGCTAAAATACACAACCATGGAAAATAAATCCTATGCCCTTGTCAAATATTTGAAACACTTCAGAATTTATATTGGTTACTCCAAAGTAGTTGGTTGTGTCCCTCACTCAGCAGTAAAGAATATCTTGTCTCAACAAGATTTCCTTGGCATAAGGGGAAAATGGGTATCAAAGATCCAAGAATATGACTTGGAAATTAAGCCCACTAAATTAATCAAAGGACAAGGACTTTCCAAGATGATGATAGAAGGAAATTAATAAACCTTAGGTATGGTTTGTCATAATATTTCATCAGTATTAACCGTTTCAATAGGAATTCAACATCTTCAACAACAACAGTGGTATTCAGATATTAAATTATACCTCCTCAACCAAACTTGTCCAGATCACCTAGTTGGCCACAAGAGAAGCTCATTAAGATTACAATCCACCAAGTATTGCCTCACACAAGAAGGATTGGGTTGGAAAAACCCGGACGGTCTCAGACTTAGGTGTGGATGAAGACGAGTCTCACAGACTCTTAGAGGAGTTTCATTCAGGATTTTGTGGTGGCCACTTTGCAGCCAAAACTACAACTCACAAGATCCTTATATTCGGATGCTATTGGCCTAGTTTATTTACTGATGTGCATAAGTCTGTAAGGAATTGCATGAAACATCAACTTTTCACAGGAAAACAGAAACTTGTTGCATTACCTCTAAAGCCAGTAGTAGTCCATGCCCCTTTTCAACAACGGGGCCTTGATTTCATTGGTAAATTTAAAGACAATTTAAGTAATGGTTATACTTGGATTTTAACAACAACATATTATTTTACCTAGTGGGCTAAGGCCATACCTACTAAGGCAACAACCGATAAGGTGGTTATGGACTTCCTTGAAGACAGAATCATCACCATATTTGGGGTTCCTGCCAAAATAACCACAGATAATTCCAAAGCCTTCATTTCAGTAGCAATGTATTCATTCTGCTTTAAGTATGGAATTATACTATCTAACTCCTCAAAATACTACCTTTGGGGAAATGGTCTTTCTGAGTCAAGTAATAAAAACTTGATGACCATCGTAAAAAAGATTGGTGGTGATAACAAGAAGGTGTGGGATAGCAAAATCAAGTTCACACTTTGGCGGACATGATTACTAAGAAAAGTGCAACGGGGAAGTCTCATTTTGAACTGGCTTACATCACGAATGTAACTTTGTTGATTCATCTTCAGTTACTAGTGTATCATAATCTCAAAGATTTAGGTTAAGACCAGGATGAATTTCATAGCAGAATAAATAAATTGATAGAATTAGATGAAGTCAGAAGAAGGGTCGTTAATCAGAATACCAAAAATCAGGATAAGGTCAAAAGAAATTTTGACAAATCATCCAAACCAAGTGTTTTTCATAAATGAGATACGATGTTACTATCGGACAAAGAAAGAGAAAATTCGAGCAAGCACGGAAATTTTGACGGTTTATGGACAGGACCTTACATCATTCATGATGTGGCCGGTGAAAACTCATTTCATCTCAGTAACATGGATGGGGAAAAGCAAACTCTGCCATTCAACAGACAAATTCTGAAACTATTTTTTAGTGAAAAAATCTTATTCCCATGGGGGCATCTCTGTATCATCACTTTCTAAATTTTTCCTTGCAGTTTACTTCCTAGCTTAACTTATATTCTGTATAATAGTTTTTATATACTAGTTGTTTTTGTTGTATATAATCAATGTATCATAATTTGTGACTTATTGTTTCATTTGGTTATTTATATACATATGATTGACTTCATTTTTTGCGTAGGAAGCATATATTCTAGGTTTCTCGTATGACCGATTTCCACAAGGTTCAGATCAATCAAATGTCCCACAGTTGGAGTGAGATGTTATCGACTAGGTTGCATCTAGTCGGACTTTCAAGTGAGCCGGCAAAGATGAAAGAATTACTTGTTCAAATTCAGAGATGAAAGGTCCATCAAGCCTTCATGGCCTTTTTTATTTTTTGTACCGCATGTTCATACCCCTTCGGGGAATTTGTAATAAATGTACTAGCATGACAATTTTTTTGTAAAGGACTTGGATTCCTAATACTTAAACGTCAATCCAATCATTCCGAGGTGTTTTTTCCCTTGTTAATTATGCGATGTTGAATAAGTGATGTATAATTTTCGAGTTTTTCCCCTGTCCTCCAAAGCTGGAATGGTCATCTTGCTGGGTATTCCTTAGGAGGTTATTAAAGTTCACATGGCAATGTATATAAGCATGGTAGGCATCAATATTGAGTCGTATGTACATGTGCCAGTCCACCCTAGAGTTTCGTCCGATTATGAGAAAAATATTTGCTTCTGTTTTTTAAGTCATTTTTAATGGTTTATTTTTATCTTTTGACTAGGGGAATTGGCAAGTGGGGTCGGGCTGGTACTCACGTGACATGGGGTCCAGGGATCCATTCCTGCTACCACTATATGCCTAGGTTCCCCACACCCACCGCAAGACATGGGACATAGGTAAACCCGGGTGGGATTGATCTCATGACCTCCAATTTACAACAAGTGACTTCATAACAATGGAACCGCCAATGAGCCACACCCATGCGGGCTCATTTTTAATGGTTTAATTAAAAAATATCAAAATGTAATAATTGATGGGTATAGAGTCCATTTTTGGTGCAGGGATGCTTGTTTTCACACTCAGACCTATCTTTTTTCCCCATAGACCACTTTTCCTATGATTTGGGAAACTAAAACATCCCGTAATGCATTATCTCTCTAAAAGTGCATTAAAACGTTGTTTTAATGTTAAAAGTGCATCAAATTGGCACTCAGGCACAAAATTGAATAAATCAAAATTCAATTATTTTAATGTGGAAATGACATGGAAAAGGTGGTCCCTTGTGGTTAGTGACTTATTCATCCATTTAAAGGATATTAAACTTTGGTTTTAAATTGAAGTAGTGAATGGTTATAAGGGGGTGATGTCAAACAATAAGTGGCTCACCAAATTCCTCCCGTCATGGTTGGCCACACCAAGGAATTAGCGTATGGAGTTGGTTTTGGCGATGGATTGACTAAAGGAGCTAGTGAATCACCAAGATAAACCAAGTGTGCCTTCCATTTGATGATTCACAGTTTGGATCATGTGGCAGGTAAATGGACACGTTGGAAGATAAACCAAAGTATCACCCCCAGGCCCACGTAAATGTATTGGTGAATTGATCTTGGAAGGTTGGTGCACTTCATGTAAAAGGGTGACGCATTGATAAAATAAAGCAAGTTGTTTAAACGTAGATTGGGATGTGGCATGATACGCTTGGATTTAATGCATGTGGCATTCAAGGAATGAGTTGGTAAGAGCTTGGTGAGTCAACACATCACCATGGGAGATGTGGCATATCCTTCACGCAATCAAATCCATCCAAATGGCCAGCACTTTGAGTCCCACTTCAAGTTAACACTGGATCATTCCGCAATCAACTCCACTACTCGAGCTATACTCCAAGTATTGATCCCTATTATTTTGCATATTAGGGATCCTAATCCTTGCTTCTACATATCATTAATTACAAACAATAAATTGATGCACAATTGCATGCTAGATTATGGTGCATCATTAACATCGTGACTTGAAAATTCATGGAGCAAATGGGTTTAACAATTTCAAGGGCATATCAGAATGTATGTGCCATGGACTCAAGAGACATCAATGGCGTGCGTATAATTCTGAATTTCCTAGTCAAACTTGCCTCATACCCTTAAATAGGTGTAACCATGGACATAGTGGTCATATATGTGCCTGACAAATGGGAATGTTGTTATCAAGAAAATGGGTTTCATCTCTTGGAGGATCTGTTCAAATGGACTGGATATATGCCATGATTCTTGCTTCTAAAGATGCACATGTTAAGTTATATAGAGAAAAGGAAATACAGTATGCCAAAGCCTTTAGTTCAATAGAAATGTCTTCATTCTGCTTTAAGTATGGAAATATACTATACCACTCCTCAAACTACTACCCCCAGGGGAATGGTCTTGCTAAGTCAAGCAATAAAAACTTGAGGACCATTGTAAAAATGATTGTTGGTGATAGCAAGAACGTGTGGGATAGTAAAATCAAGTTCGCACTTTGGGCAAATAGGATTACTAAGAAAAGTGCAATGAGAAAGTCTCTTTTTGAATTGGTTTACGACACGAATGTTCCTTTGTCGATTCATCTTCAATTACGAGTGTATTAGACTTTGCAAGATTCAGGCTCAGACCAGGATGACTTTCAGAGCAGAATAAATGAATTGATAGTTTTAGATGAAGTTAGAAGAAGGGTTTTTAATCAGAATATAAAAAATTAGGATAAGGACAAAAGATATTTTGACAAATCATCCAAGCCAAGGGTTTTTTTAGAAAGGAGATACAGTGTTACTCTAGGGAAAACGGTGAGAAAATTCGGGCAAGCATGGATAGTTTGACAGTTTATGGATAGGACCTCACATCATTCATGACGTGGCTGGTGACAACTCATTTCATCTTAGTAACATGGATGAGGAAAAGCAGACTCTGCTAGTCAACGAACAGATTCTGAAACTATTTTTCAGTGAAAACATCTAATGCCCACAGGGGCATCTCTGTATCATGACTTTCTAATTTTTTCCTAGCAGTTTACTTCTTCTCTTAACTTTGTTTACTTTTTGTATACTAGTTTCTTTTGTTGTATATAATCAATGTATCATAATTTTCAACTTATTATTTCATTTTGTTATTTATATACATGTGATTGACTTATTCAGTTTTTGTGCATGAACCAGAGATTCTAGGTTTCTCGTATGACCAATTTCCACAAGGTTTGGATCAATCACACGTCCCACAGTTAGATCCATATGTTACCAACTATGTTGCATCTAGTTGGACTTTCAAGTGCACTAACAAAGATGAACAAAATACTTGTTCAAATTCAGGGCTCGGAGGTCCATCAGGCCTTCACGGCCTTTTTATTTTTGTACTGCATGTTCATGGCCTTTTTATTTTTGTACTAGCATGACATATTTATTGTAAAGGAATTGAATTACTAAGACTTAAACTTCAATTCGATCATTCCAAGGTGTTTTTTCCCTTGTCAATTATGCAGTGATGAATAAGCGATGTATAATTTTTGAGTTTTTCACCGCTCCTCCAACGCTGGAATGGTCGCCTTGATGAGTAGGCCTTATGATTTTATTAAAATTCACATGCCAATGGATATGAGTGTGCTAGGCATCGATATTGAGTCACATGGACATGTTCTAGATCCACCTAGAGTTTCGTATGATTTCGAGAGAAAAAAATTCTTCTGTTTTTTAAGTATTTTTTTAATGGTTTAATTTAAAAACTTCAAAATGTAATCATTGATGGGCCCGGATTCCATTTTTTCCGTTGGGATGCTTGTTTTTACATTCAGAGCGTATTTTTTACCCCAGGGGGCACTTTTCCTATGTCTCGGGTAGCTAAAACATCTCGAAAGGCATTATTTGGCTAACGAAGCATCAAGTTGGCACTTAAATGCTAAAAGTGCATCAATTTAGCACTAAGGGACAAAATTGAATAAGTCAAAATTCAATTATTTTAATGTGGGAATGACATGGAAAATAAGGTCCCATGTGGTTAACAACTTATTCATCCACAAGGATATTAAATTTTGGTTTTAAGTTTGAAGTAGTGAATGGTTATAAGAGGGTGACGTCAAAGTTAAAGGAAATCACAAACATTGTGTTTGGTGTTGTGTTAGCATGAAGGGGTAGGCACCCATTCATATTTATGTTACAACATAATTTGGTTAAAATCAATCTTGATATACCATGTGATTACCTTGAATAAGGAGGCGCATGTTGTTAGTAGATACACTTGCATGAGAGAGAGGATGGCGCCAATGTGGTAGAGATTCACACTTGATGGACTGGGTTTGCTAGAAAGTGATGGAGAGTTGGGTGAGTTAGGTGTGAGAGGTGTCATCCACCTCTTTAGTTCCACTCTCTCTCTAACTCACTTCAACTCAGTTCTGTTGGAGACATTTACCACCATACACACTCTTTTTGGTCAAATTGGCCTAGTTAAACCACTATCCTAAGTATAATTGACATTAATTGACATCAGTGGAGCATTAATTGACATCAACTAGTCACACCCATGCCTACCTTCAGTCAAGGAGGCTAACTTATCCTTTTCTTACATTCGGGGAGGCTAACTGGAGCACTCCGGGGGTGATCTGAGCGATATTAATGCACCTAATTGCTAACTGGTGGTTACAATCAGTTAAACAAGTCAGTTAAGGTGCCTCCTCTCATTAAATATATTATTTAATGATTATTTAATGAACTGGAGTCAACAGGGGAACCTCCACCAAATTCTGATGTGCAGTTCAACTTCAATTAACCTCATCGGGGTTCATTGGAGTCAGTGTAACACTACCTCTTGATGGTTGGTGAGCTGTGACATGTGTCTGATCTCTTTCAGTTGAGACTCAGTCATTTAATGCACTCCAACTCAGTTAGGGTTAGTTGAGTCAATTAGGGTTTTGGTCAGTGGTTAACTAAGTGTGAACCATGGCTTACAATCAGTTATGCTAGACTCACTCATTCAATTGAAATGACCTCCTAAGGAATTTGAATTGTCTCTTCATTCATGCTTGTAGCATGACATTGTAATTGTAATTATTCATTCTTTATATGAATACAGAGAGGCTACTATTCCCGTAGACCGATTACACCATTTCATGAGTTATTTGTTGATTAATTCTTGATAAGATTGATTCTTTGTTCCTAGATCAATAGACAAGATTAATATGGTATCAGAGCTTACGGTGGGATGAAGCTCTATCTCTCAAAAACAAGCTTTTTGACAGATTTCTGCATGAAATTTGAGCAATAGCTCAAAAATCTAGCACTGCACCAGAAGCCAAGGATTACCACTTAATACCCCAAGTAAAGAACTTGTTGATCAAGCTTGCTTGATTGACTATGCTGGGTGTGATGAAAGCCTGAAATGTGCAGGCTTTCCGACCTTACATTGCCCTTTCTGTTTTGATTTTCAGGTTTCTACAGGTGAAGCATTCGCTCCAGCACATCCAGATGGCCTCATCAGTAGATATCTTGACTCCATACAATTTCCACTCATGGAAAGGTGATATGGAGATTCAACTGTGCTCCAAAGGACTTTTTAGAGTCACCATGGACACTGAAGTTGAGCCTGGATCCGCCACAGAAAAATCAAGATTCTTGAAGAAGAAGGATGAAGCCTTCGGTTTCTTGTGCATCTCTATTTCCCAAGACCTTCTCTTCCATCTTACGGGATTGAAGACTCTGAAAGAAATATGGGACAAATTGGAGACTCTATACGGAAAGCATGACGACTTAAGGGTTTACCAGCTCTAAAATGAACTCATGTCTCTCCAACCCTCCAACTTCGAGACTCTGAATTATTTCTTCACAAAGTTCAAGCATACTGTTTTACTCTTGAAGCAATGCAAAGTGGAGAAGGAGGATGATCAGCTCATCCTCGCCATACTCTCCAAACTTGGGGTTGATTATTCAGTTTTTGTTTCTACATTCCATGCGGGGAAGCTCACAACCCTTGGATGGAAGATGCCTACACTCAATGCCTTCATTGAGTCCCTAACATGTGAACATGACAAGCTTGTCCAAATGGGGATCATCATATCTTCCCGTGATCAAGCCCTTCATGTCTCGGGGCCCAAAGATCTGAAGGGTAAAGGAAAGCAGCAAAAAAATCCAAAAACTAAATTTGATGCTCCTAAGCCTAGATTTGAAAATTCTTATTGTGAGAAGGGATTCCACCCTGAACATGACTGCATGAAGAAGAAGCTTGATGAAACAACCTCTCTCCTTTAGAGGAATCACATCAATCTTCCAGAAAGCTTTCAGAGGAGAGATCAGCATGATCGGGAACCATAGCATGAAAAAGGTCATGCCCTCATGGCAAGCACTTCGAAGTCCAAAGCATTCTTGATTGATTTAGGAGCTTCGAACCACATGATGGCTGAAAAAGACTCCTTTTCATCCTTGGAGACCGGTAAATCCATCCCCATCCACATGGGAGATGACTCCACCATCATTTCAGAAGGACAAGGTACGGTTGATCTTGAAAATGGTTTCTTTTCAAATGTATTGTATGTACCATCTCTAGCATCAAATCTCCTTAGTGTCTATCAGATGACACATACTGGAGTGCCTAAGAGAGTTTCTTTCAGCCCAAATGATGTTGAGATAACAGAAATTGCATCCAGGAAACTCATTGTTAAAGGCCTTGCAAATCATCATGCAAAATCCTATGAGTTCTCTCACTTTGTTGCGGATGCAAACCCCACCTCTCTGCTAACTCATGGGAATGAGGTTAGTAGGTTGTGGCATGAGAGGTTTGTCCATATTAATTTCAAATATTTGCAGCAATTATAGAAAAACTTCATGGTTGAAGGCCTCCCGGTCATCAAGGAAACCACGGGAACTTGCAAAGGTTGTGTGATTGGAAAACACCCTGAGCACAAGTTCGATCGGGGGAAGGCAAACCGAGCTACATGCATATTGGGGCTGATACATTCTGATATCAATGGTTCAATTCCTGGCACATCCATGATTGGATCAAGGTATCTCCTTACTTTTATTGATGATTTTTCAAGGTATACATGGGTTTTCTTTCTCAAAAAGAAATCAGAAGTATGTGGAAAATTTTCTGAATTGAAGGCCTTGATCGAAAATGCCTCTGGGCTTAAGATAAAGATCTTGAGATCTGATAATGGAGGGGAGTATGTCAATAATGATTTTCTGTACATATGCTCCCAAAGTGGTATTCAGTTCCAACATTCAATTCCCTACACTCCACAGCAGAACGGAGTAGCGGAAAGGAAGAATCGGTCTCTCAAGGAGATGACCACCTGTATGTTGGAATCCAAGAAGCTTGCTGCAAATTTGTGGGCTGAGGCCATGAATGCTGTAGCATACATTTAGAATAGGGTTCCACACTCATATATGAAATGGAAGACCCCTTTTGAAGCATACTTTGAACACAAGCCGGATGTGTCGAACCTACAGGTGTTTGGGTCCACTGCATGGGCCCGGATTCCGCTTGATAAAAGAAGGGCTTTGCAACCGCAAAGCATAGAATGTCTGTTTATTGGGTATCTTGATGAATCTAAAGGGTTCAAGCTACTGGATATTAAAACCAAATATATCATCATCGAGAGAAGTGTCAAGTTCGATGAGCCTCTTCAGGAGGTGGAACTAGTGAAGGAGAAAACTGCTGAATTTCCTTCCTATTCTACTGAATATTTGGATGATGAAATTGGGGGTGATGACCCTGATTTGGATCCTCTGATTTCTAATATCATTGTGAAACAATCATCAAATGTTGAATTAGAACCTGAAGTACAAAATCATCTTCCTACATGGGCCCGACAGACACTCTCCTCTGCAGGAGACAACATTGGAAATCCGGATGATCCAAGGAGAACCCGGTCTGATTTCCAAAGTGCAGGTATTGCGCTCTCTTGTCCTGATAATTTGCTGTCTGAAAATTTCTATTTGATGATTAGTTCAGATCCAAAATCCTACTACCATGCTCAGAAGGATCCGAGATGGCAAGTTGCCCTGGATGAAGAGATGAATTCTCTTCAGAAAAACACTACTTGGGAGCTAGTTTCTCTTCCTCTGGGAAGGAAATTGGTTCAATGCAAATGGGTGTTTCGGACAAAGGTTGCTTCTGATGGAAGCACCTACAAATATAAGGCAAGTCTGGTAGCAAAAGGTTTCTCTCAAGTCCAAGGTGTGGACTACCATTAGACCTTTGCACCGATTGCAAAAATGGACTCCATCCGCCTTGTTTTGGCAATTTCAGCATCCAAGCACTGGGAAGTGCATCACATGGATGTTAATTTAGAATTTATGCATGGAGATATTCATGAGGAGATATACATGAAGCATCCTGAGGGCTACATCACTGATCCATCTTTGGTTTGTAAGCTAAAGAATTCACTATATGGGTTAAAATAGGCCCCAAGAGAGTGGTATTCCAAGATGGATGTCTTCCTTCTCTCGCAAAAATTTCAGAGATGTAGATCATATCCAAATGTGTATTTACAACAGTATGATGGTCATATAATTATCATTGTTTTATATTTTGATGAATTACTGATCACAGGTAGCACAGTTGCCTCTATTTCAGCCATCAAAACTGCTCTCCACAATGCCTTTGAAATGAGTGATTTGGGGCTTCTAAAACAATTTTTGGGGCTCGAAATTGAGCAAAATTCTGATGGGATTATGGTCACGTAGTCCAAATACATTTCAGACCTGTTATTCAAGTTTAACATGGATGAATGTAGGCCTGCACCATTCCCTTTCCTTTTAGGGATCAGCCTTGAAGAAGGAAAAAGCACACCTCCCATGGACTGCACTATCTATCGACAGTTGATTGGTAGCTTGTTGTACTTGACACATTCTAGGCCTGATATTTGTTATGCCGTGAATGCTATATCAAGATACATGCAGCAGCCTCATGATATTCATTGGAAGGAAGCCAAGAGGATCCTCCAGTATATTCAGGGAACCAAGACATACGGCATTCATTGTGCTGCAGACTCTAAGCTAGAGCTGGTTGGATACACAGATTCTGATTGGGCGGGTGATTCTATTGATCGGAAGTCCACTTCCAGATATGTATTCATGTTTGGTGGTGGCCCCATTTTCTGGTCAAGCAAAACGCAGGCTGCCATAGCACTATCTTCAGCAGAGGCCGAGTATCGAGGAGCGGTGAATGCTTGGATCCAAGCAGTTTGGTTGCAAGGCATTCTTTCAGAGTTTGATCTTGGTAGTACTTTGTCCACTGTCCTCTTTTGTGAAAATCAAAGTGCTATAAAGATTTACATAGATCCAGTTACCAGGTAGAGGACCAAGCATGCAGAGATCCACATGCACTATATCAGGGAGCTAGTGCATGACATGACCATCATTCTGCAATACTACTCAACTAATGAGCAGATTGCAGACATCTTCACCAAGAGATTTTCAGAAAAGAAGTTCACTTACCTCCGTTCACTGTTGGGGGTGAGTTCATCAGGGTGATTTAGACTACTTTCAGTGTTCAACTTGAGGGAGGGGTTTTCCCATTGGGTTTTCTCTCTTTTCCTCACTTAGTTTGCTTTGATCATTGTTTTAGTTTTAGCATTGTATAAGGTGACCTATGGCCTTACTTGTCGGGGCCTTAGCATTTTTATGCATCTATGTTTTCTAACTCTTCCTGAGTATAGCTTAAGTGGGGGTGTTGGAGAAATTTACCACCATACACACTCTTTTTGGTCAAATTGGCCTAGTTAAACCACTATCCTAAGTATAATTGACATTAATTGACATCATCTAGTCACACCCACGCTACCTTCAGTCAAGGAGGATAACTTAGCCTTCTCCTACATTCGGGGAGGCTAACTGGACCACTCTGGGGGTGATCTGAGTGATATTAATGCACCTAATTGCTAATTGGTGGTTACAATCAATTAAACAAGTCAGTTAAGGTGCCTCTTCTCATTAAATATATTATTTAATGATTATTTAATGAACTGGAGTGAACAAGGGCGCCTCCACCAACTTCTGATGTGCAATTCAACTTCGGTTAACATCATCGGGGTTCATTGGAGTCAGTGTAGCGCTACCTCTTGATGGTTTGTGAGCTGTGACATGTGTCTAATCTCTTTCATTTGAGACTCAATCATTTATTGCACTCCGACTTCAATTAGGGTTAGTTGAGTCAATTAGGGTTTTTGTCAGTGGTTAACTGAGTGTGAACCATGGCTTACAGTTAGTTAAGTTAGACTCACTCATTCAATTCGAATGACCTCCTAAGGAATTCAAATTGTCTCTTCATTCATGCTTGTAGCATGACATTGTAATTGTAATTATTCATTCTTTATGTGAATACAGAGCGACTACTATTCCCGTAGATCGATTACACCATTTCATGAGTTATTTGTTGATTATTTCTTGATGAGATTGATTCTTTGTTCCTAGATCAATAGACAAGATTAATAAGTTCAACTAAACCCTTTCTGCCAATGTAGGTAGCACCCCCCTGGGTCTCCCATTTCCTATTTAAGCAGGTCACTTGTCCATTGTCAAGGATCAAAAGATTGAACCTTTTCTTACATACATTGTAATAGTTTCTTGAGTGTTGTTAATAAAAGTCTTTGGAGGCAATTTCTATGTGGGATCTATGGATGTTTGGATGGAGTTTACTCTACATTAGTGAGGTAACTTGTATTTGTTTTCATGCTTGCATATGTTTGGGATTAACTTTCTTTTGGAAGGAAATGGTATTTTAGTAAAGATAAAAGGTAATTCTTGATAGGTTACTCTTTTATTGTAAGTCTAAGAATACTAATTGGTATATGTATGATTTCAAGTTTGAATTTACATTGTTGATGTAGTCTCTTTTTTTGTTTACACATGTATTTTTAATCCCCATTGCCAATGTTGAGAATATTTTGCAGGAAGTCAAAGTTAGAGTATTGATGAGAAAATGTCATCTACCTTTCCTTTAGTATATTCGGAAAAGAGGCTTTGTCCCTTTGATCTCACCAAGGTGGTGTTTTCTCTCCTTTGATTCTTTCTCTACTCTTTCTTCATCTTTAGATAAACAACTTTATTTAAAAATTCTTTCAGTTACAAACATTTCCATATTATATCTATCATCTAAAGTTATATTAAAAGTATATATAATATCTAAATGTTTCTACTTCTAGTTTGCTTCCAAGGTGCAACTAAAATCCTAGATCTGGTTATTTTCCCTTTTTCCTCAAGTTGAAAACTTTGAAAGTTTAAAAATCTTGTTGAAGGAGTTTTGTGCATTTTAAATTCTTATATAGAAATTTAGTTCTCTTATTTGTTTTCTATCCTTAGGAAGCAAACAAATACCATGAGAAAGCAGCTTTCTAGCTTACTTTCTCAGTGATTTTCCATCTAGTTTTCATTATTTTTACTTAGAAAATTTTCGACACTTTTTTGGTAATTTTTTCCACACTCTTATAGTGTTTTGGGACATGTTTAGTTAATATTTGCTTTCTGTTTTTCCAGGTTTTATGAAAAGAGAGGAGGAATCTCTGTCAAAAAATCGAAAAAATGAAGTAAAAGAAGACTAATAGAGCTCCCCTTTTGAAAAAAATTCAATTTTTCAAGTTGTTGTAAGCCTTTGGATCCTGATTTGTGAACCAAAGTGAATTCTATCATCATTGTAGAAAGTAAATAAGCTTTAGAGTAGGCTCATCAAATCCCACTCCTCATACCCCCCTAGGGGGATCCACGTATGTGCATCATTTTTGTGATTTGTGATTTTTAGCTAGTTTATTTTGTTTTTTGTTTATGTTTTATTTTGGTGATTAAAGTAAAATAAATACTTGCGCACACTCTCCTGAGTATCTTGAAAAGGACAAAGATATTCCTGGTAGAATATAATTAGAAAATATTTCCTTTTGTTTCTGCAATATTTAAAATAAATCCCCGTGCTCTCTCAAGTATGGTTCATGGATAAGGCCTTTCCTGAGTACTAAACCTGGAAAGAGATTATTGGGATTTACATTTTCTAATTAGAAAATTTTGTTCAAAATATCTCTAAAACCAACAAGGACATCATCATCATATGCTCTACTTCCACTGCAGCTTCGTGTGGTCAGTTGGTTGTATCAGAAAATCATTTGTGTGACTAGTAATTTGTTTCATCTTTTAATAAATCTCCTAAACAATGAAAATCCAGTGCTACTTTTTTCTTTATGTGGGGAAAATGTGCAAAGGAAGTAGGAACAAATGAAAGCGACCGCGAGGCCCTGTAAGGCTACATCCTTGTTGGTGTAGTATTGAAGACCCCCCTGATTCCATTCAACCCACATTTCCTCATGTGCTACCACACTTGGTGAGTCTGGACATATTTCCTATACCTTTATGGTATATCGAGAATCCCTATCCTTTTTAATAATCTATATAATCACCACATTAATAAAATTGACTAAGAATTTACCCACTCCCTTAATCACTCATCTAATAATCTAAAATTTACCAACCGAGACACTGCAATACTTTAACTGAGACTACACTAGCAACCAACATTTGCAAACACTCTCTTCATTTTTGGCACTGGTCTATTCTGTTCTTTTTTGCATAAGTTAATCTTGTAATGTGTCTCAAATGATATGTGTTTATTTCATTAATAGTTGCCAAGTGTAAATTTACTTGTAGTAGTTTATGGGTAATCTTTAATTTCATTCCATTTCAAAACTCCTAGAAAATTTTTTGCTTCGTACTTTCATAGTTAGAAACAAACTTAGATTTACCTTGTATAGGGTCCATCCCCCTTGGCTTCGCTAGGAATTGGCCTATATGGAGGAGTTGAGTATCAGGTGACACTTGGCTCGAGCTTTCCCCCAAAGTCATACCTAGTGGATTGAATATTTATTCCACATTACCTGAGGTGCGAATTAGGTGGAAACACATTCATCAATGCACTTTTCAAGATTTAATCCAAACCAGTCCTTCTAGGTCATAAATTCTACCTTCCACATTTGAGAACACCAATAAATTCATATTATTACAGTTTAGATTCATTTTTTTTCAATAATGATCAATGACCCTAGGAAAAACATGTTGAAGCATTGATATCAGCACACTTGGATTCATGTCCAAGTTTTTCAACCATTACTCATATTGTCATTGTCCTTGGCAATGCCCCTTTAATCTACTCCTTGAAAGCTTCCAACAATTCATGAAATATTTCTCACAATCCCCCCACTACTTGGTTCTTCAAGATTTGTTATAATTATAGTGATTAAAATAATGGAATAAGCAATGCTTTGACATTGTTTTGGTAATTTAGAATTTATGTGTTAACCAATGCATTCATTGATGGTTGCAGTGAATTTTTCATTGTCTTCAAAGGTGATTGTGATTGTCCCACCATAGATCAATCCAATTGCTCCAAAATGCACGAACTTGTTCATTAGCAAACTGAGATCAAAGTTAGAACCACTTCTTGACTCCAGCATTGTTTAGTTTTCATGGTAAAAGTACATTCATTACACAACCCCTACTAAAATCATAGCTCGAGAAACAAAAAGAGACACACCAAATTAAGTAGAAGTAGAGTACCGATAGACATAACTGATCAATTTTTTTATCAACGTCGGAAGCCACCCTTGAGTTTTTACACCTTCAAGAGGGATAAAACCCTCATCTTTGTACCCCCATATCGCTTTATTTATAGAATTCAGGAAGCTAGGGAAACCTTTAACAATAGACTTCGAGTTTCTAGCAAGATTCCTCTCATGCGCTTTTCCATTTTCATACTCTTCTATAAATCCATTCCTTTCAAACCAACGTTGTGTGCATATGCATTCTTACTCTTTGAAACCATTGCATTCTCCCTTGACACTTTTAGTCCTACATCGAAATATTTCCAAATGTTTGAACCTGATCATTGGTGGTATTGACCATAAGCAAAACATTTCCATGAATAGCCCAATAATTGGGCCTGTAAACACTCCTACATATTTATTCAATATGCCCCCTCGAATATATGATAATGGCTTTCAATTAAATTGGATTCATAATCACCATTCATGTTTTATGGGCATTGTCTGTGGTATCGACTAGGTTGCTTCTAGTCGGACTTTCAAGTGAGCTGGCAAAGATGAACAAAGTACTTGTTCAAATTCAGAGCTCAGAGGTCCATCAGAGCTTCATGGTCTTTTTTATTTTTTGTACCACATGTTCATACCCGTTCAGGGAAGTTGTAATAAATATACTAGCATGGAAATGTTTTTGGAAAGGAATTGGCTTCATAAGACTTCAACGTCAATCCGATCATTCCAAGGTGTTTTACTCTTGTCAATTATGCACTGTGGAATAGGCGATGTATAATTTTCAAGTTTTTCACCACTCATCCAATGCTAGAATGGTCGTCTTGATGGGTAGGGATTAAGAGGTTATTAAAGTTCACGTGTCAAAGTATATGAGCGTGTTAGGCATAGATATTGAGTCATATGTACATGTAATAGGTCTCCCTAGAGTTTTGTTTGATTCCAAGAAAAATAAGTTTTTCTCGTTTTTTAAGCCGTTTTTTAATGGTTTAATTAAAAAAAATAAAAACATAATAATTGATCGGCTCGGAGTCCATTTTTGGCACAGGGATGCTTGATTTCACACTCAAAGATGTTTTTTTGCCAGAGACCACTTTTCCTATGATTCGGGTGGCTAAAACATCCCTTAATGCATTATATCTCTAAATATGCATTAAAACGTGAAAGAGGAAAGAAGTTGCAAAGAAGAACGTAATGTAGAATTGTATATTTTATATAATGTAGAATATGTATTACATAATAGGGCCCCGGTAATTTATACTGTGAATGGGGAAGAGAGGTGACTTTTCAAGTCACCTCTTAGTTTATTTACATTAATTAACCTAGCTTAATAATTAAATTTGGATTTTGTTACAAAATGTCAATTTAATGTTAAAAGTGCATCAAATTGGCACTAAGGGACAAAATCGAATAAGTCAAAATTCAATTATTTTATTGTGGAAATGAGATCGCAAAGGTGGTCCCATGTGTTTAGCAACTATTTATCCACTTAAAGGATATTAAAATTTGGTTTTAATTTGAAGTAGCGAATGGTTATAAGGGGGTGACATCCAACATTAAGTGGCTCGCCAAATTCCTCACGTCATGGTTGGCCATGCCAAGGAATTAACATTTGGAGTTGATTTTGGCGATGGATTGACTAAAGGAGCTAGCGAATCACCAAGATATACCAAGTGCGCCTTCCATTTGATGATTCACGGTTTCGCTTATGTGGCAAGTAAATGGACACGTTGTAAGATAAACCAAAGTATGACCCCAGCCCCACGCAAATGTATTGGCAAAGTTGTCTTGGAAGGTTGGTGTGCTTCATGTAAAAGGGTGACGCATTGATAAGATAAAGCAAGTTGTTTAAACGTAGATTGGGATGTATCATGATACGCTTGGATTTGATGCGCGTGGCATTCAAGAAATGAGTTGGTAAGAGCTTGGTGAGTGTACACCTCTCCATGGGAGAGGTGGCGTATCCTTCATGCAATCAAATCCATCCAAGTGTCCAACACTTTGGGTCCCACTTCAAGTTAATGCCAGATCATTCCACAATCAACTCAATGTTGTAGTGTTTTTTTGTTTACACGTGTATTTTTAATCCCCATTGTCAGTGTTGAGAATATTTTGTGGGAAGCCAAAGCTGGAGTATTGATGAGCAAATGTGCTCTACCTTTCCATCAGTGAATTGGAAAAATAATCGTTGTCCCTCTGATCTCACCAATGAGGTGTTTTCTCTCATTTATTTATTGATCTACTCTAGGATCTTCAACTTTTGATCCACAACTTTCTTCAAAAAATTCTTTTAGTTACAACGGTTTCCATATTAAATCTATCATATAAAGTTATATTAAAAGTAGATCTAATGTCCAAAAGTTTCTAGTTCTAGTTTGCTTCCAATGTACATTTAAAATCCTAGATCATGTTACTTTTCCCTTTTTTTGTGAGTTTAAAACTTTGAAAATTAAAAAGATTGTTGAAAGAGATTTGTGCATTTCAAATTTTTATCTAGCAATTTAGTGCTTTGATTTGTTTTTTATGCTTAATAAACAAACAAAGACCCTGAGAAAACAACTTTCTAACGTACTTTCTCAGTTATTTTCCATCTAGTGTTCATTATTTTTAGTTAGAATTTTTTCAACAATTTTTTGGTATTTTTTTCCAAACACTCTTATAGTGTTTTGGGGCATGTTTAGTTAATGTTTTCTTTCTAATTTTTCATGTTTTACAAAAAAATAGTAGGAAGCTATGCCAAAAAAAAAAAATTTGAAGTGAAAGAAGATTTACGAAGCTCCCCTTTAAAAAAAAATTAATTTTTCAAGTTGTTGTAAGCCTTTGGATTTTGATTTGTGGACCAAAGAATATTATTTCATCATTGTAAAAAGTAAATAAGATTTATAATAGGCTCATCATAGCCCACTCCTAATCGCCCCTAGGGGGATCTACGTCAGTGCACCTGTTAGATTTTTATCATTCAAGATAGCATTATGATCTTAGGATCTTTAACTGAGAGAATAACATGCACAGCAATAAACACAAGAGACAAGAGACACAAAGAATTTTCCTTGAGGAAACCATAAAGGATAAAACCCCTCAACTTCCTCAGAGATAGAACATGGGGGTTTCACTTGTTGACCAATATCTTATCACGTTAGTTCATATTGTGGGTTTTAAAATTATCAAAAATTGAACCAATATATTGGAGGTATTGGGGGGATGAGGGGTTTAAGGTGGGGGTGGGTAGGGTGGTTTATAAGGATTGACGTATAAAAAAGGGTGGGGAGGAGGTTTTAAGTATTGGGAGAGGGTTTCAACAAAAAGTGTTTGGGTCAATATCTCTCAAAATTAAGGGTATTCTTTAATATCCCACAATCGCACGTGCTATGTGAGATGTTCACTAAGTGAAGTCCCCGTGAGATAGAATCAGCACCAAAAGTAAAACCCGAAAACATAAAGATGATCTCTCGACAGTAGTACTCTCTCTCTTGTCCCAGCAACTTCTCTCTCACTCATGTGCCCCAATGAGTGAGTGTGTGTGTGATAAATAGAGAGGCTCACTCTCTATTTATATTCTTTCATTCACTTAATGTCCACTTTAACATGCTGGACTCACTTAACAATTACTTACTAGAGTCGACATCTATAGGAGAGTCTAATAACCCTAATGCCCCACAACTTGTGGGGACTTTGCCCCTCCAACCAACAAGGAGGGTTGTCCTTAACACAACGGTGGGGACTATTTCCCCGACTTACAATAACTCACCTAGGGTTGACTTCTCTAGGATAGTCTAATAACCCTAGGGCCCCACAACTATGGGGACTTTAACCCTTGAACAATAGGAGGGTTACCCACAATGACTTTACATGAATTTTTTACATTATTGAATCTCTCGATAGGAACATCAAGGCATGACATGACTCAATTACATTACAAACACTTCCTGGAATAAACATCGGGGTACAATACATAAGATATACAAGAGAATACATTTCAAATTTACAATTACATCAACACTCCCTCTTAACTAGGAAGGTATTCTCTCGATACAATTTATCAGCACAAGTCTTCTTCTCTATATCATCTGGATCATCATTGAGTTCTCGTCATCTTCATCTTAAAGTCATCTTCATCTGGATTTGGATCATCACTGGATCTAGATCATCATCAATGGATCTAGATCATCACTCGATTTGGATCATCATCACTAGATCTAGATCATCACTCGATCTGGATCATCACTGGATCTGGATCATCATCACTGGATCTGGATCATCACTCAATCTAGATCATCACTGCTGGATCATCATAACGGGTGTTATCTCATGATTCTTCTTGTCACAGGAAGTTCTACAGAGCCAGCCCTTTTTCATGCTGGTTGTAGGCCTAGCCTCCATGTAGGTCTTTTCCAGCACTTATATCTGACCCTAAGTCAGAATGGCCCGCCCAGCACTTACATATGATCATGTAGGAACCATTCCTATAATCACACCAGAAAGGCATGCCCAACACTCACATCTGACCATGTGGGAACACATCCCACAACCCCATCAGAAAGGCCCAGTACTCACATCTGACCATGTGGGAACACATCCCACAAACCTGTCAGAAAGGCCCAACACTCACATCTGACAACCAATGTCAGAAAGGCCCAGCACTTACATTCGACCATGCGAGGAACCAATCCTCCATGCTGAAAGGGTTCTACATTCGACCATGCGAGGAACCAATCCTATGTACATGTTGAAAGGGCTCTGCAATTACATTCGACCATGTGAGGAACCAATCCTATGTGCATGTTGAAAGGGTTCTGCACTTATATCTGATCATGTAGGAACCAATCCTACAGTCACATCAGAATGGATTTGCACTTATATCTGATCATGTAGGAACCAATCCTACAGTCACATCAGAATGGCCCCCAGTCCCAGACTGAGTATTCCTGGTAACTAACCAGGTGCCTCCATTCCAAGAATGGCATTTAGCACTTATATCTGATCATGTAGGAACCAATCCTACAGTCACATTAGAATGAATCAGAACTCACATCTGACATGCGAGGAACCAATCCTCTCATCATGATAGAATGGATCATCCCTTACATCTGACCATGGAAGGAACCAATCCTCTCACCATATCAAAATGGCTCACGGACTCATCACTTCCCTTTGGAGGGAACCTCGATCTGGAGAACACCAAGATTCTCCCTGAAGTACTCAAACTTCACTCTAGCTAATGGCTTTGTCAATACATCAGCTATTTGTTTTTCCGTTGCAACATACTAGAGCTTCACTACTCCTCTCTGCACCATATCCCTGATATAGTGATACTTGATCTCGATATGCTTCGACTTGTCATGGAACACCGGGTTCTCTAACAAATTCACACAACTTTGGTTGTCGTAATATATACAAGTAGCATCCAACTGGAGATCAAATAAATCAGACAGTAGCTTCCTCATCCATACTGCCTCACAACTAGCTAAACAAGTTGCGATATACTCTGCTTCAGCTGTACTCAGTGCCACACAGGATTGCTTCCTGCTAAATAAAGAGATCATACCTGATTCCATACTGAAGAAACACCCTGAATTTCTCTTCATATTGATGGCACTACCTACCCAATCTGAATAAACATAACCCTCCAGGTTAATCTTCTTATTTGCCTCATACTTGAGCTCATAATCAACTGTACCCCTCAGATATCTCAGAATAAGCTTTGCAGCAATCAAGTGAACATGTCTCGGATCTGTCAAGAACTAGCTCAAGGTGTTCATAGCAAAGCAAATATCTGTTCTTGTGTTCGTCAGGTACATCAAGGACCCAATCATCTGACGATACATCATAGCATCAACTGCTTCTAATGAAGCATCACTCAATAGATTTAGGTTCGATGCCATAAGTGTGGTCATGGCCTTGCATTCCATCATCTAGGATCACTGGATACCAAGATCCTCTATCTTGAACTCTTTCAAAAATTCTTCTCGCACCCATCTGTGAGCTTATCATCCTATATAGGCTTTCATCATCAACCTTGTAGCAAAGGTTAAGATCTTCATCAAGTTCCTCATGTATGTGTTATCCCATGGGTGTCTTCTGAGCTCGTATATGGCCTTCTTTCATTTGCACACATGATTCTACCTGTATGTGTCTCAAGACCCACTTGCTGCAAATGTCTCTTTGTAGTATATTCCTTCTTTTCGTGAGAAGCCTCGTGCTACGAATCTTGTCTTGTATCCTATGATGTTTCCATCTACTACATGATGGAACTACAAACTTCCCTTCATGTATCGATACTGCATCTTAGACATCATTCTTCTTGAACTGGTGTTCCCTTTCTTCTTGGTTACTTCTTCATATCTTGAAGGTTCTGCATCAATGATGTCGCTGCATTCGTCATATTATTCTTCATCTTGAACTGTCGTCACTTGTTCTTCGAAACAAGTCTCATCCTTTTTTGCTTGTAGGCAATTATGTATGCGATCTTTCCTACAAGTCAAATGTATTTGTATGGTTAGGAACATTTCATAAGTCATATTCATAATGGAAAATTCTTATGCATAAATATATGATCATGCAACTATTTTAGCCAATACAGCGTTCATCCATATCTCACGGAAACTTTTCTAGATGCCTTCCATCTCCTCCAGGACAACATTGAGATTGTGCACTAATCCAATATGTCATCAAACAGGTTTCATTCTAGATAAGTAGCAATGGAGAGTTGTATAGCACCATGAGCTACTTACCCATCACATGCATATTAGTAGTATACTGTCATTAATGAAAAGCATTATATCATGCATAATACATCAATTGAATATAAACAAATGCATAACAAACAATATCATGAAATGGCAATTGAATACTTATCTTTATTTGTTTCGTTGGTAGACTCCTTCTTGAGCCTTCAACTTCATCATCTTCTTCATTCATAATAGCGTCGTCTCTTATCCAAATGCTAATATGGATAAGAGGTTCTTCAAGAGTTGAATTCTTTGTATTCCTCATCACTTGAGGGATCTTTTTTGGATGGTGAGAACTTGATCTTCAGTTGCTCCCATCTTCTCTTCTCTTATTATGAGTCAAGCTTCTTCTTCTTCCCAGAGTCTGCTGAAAGTAATCACTTCCTTCTGGCACACATTCCTCGCATCAATGAATCCCATGATCTTGGGAGGCCATTCAAGGTGGCTATCACCACTTCTGCATTCTCCACTTCTTCTTCTACTACTACAAGTTGTTCTTTGATTTGAGAGACCCGTGTAAAGTATGACTGTATGGTCTTTGCATTCTAGATCTTCACATTCTTCAACTGGTTTCTTAAGGTCATCTTCTGATTTATATTCTTCCCTTCAAATAACTTGGTCAAGGAATCAAACATCTCTTCCGATGTCTTTAGGGAAGACACTTGTGGTATAAGGTGATCCGTGATTGAATCAACATTGATCTTCTTGGCCTTGACCAAGTTCTTCTGGTGTAAGGATTTTAGCCTCATCTCCCTCTGGAACTGGAACCTCTCTACTTATGTAGGTGTCCAATTCATTTTCTTCAGAGAGATCATATACTTCCATGCTTGGAAGTTGTCAACTTCAACAAGCTTATCATCAAGCTGATGTGATATATCACTTGAAATGAGAACCTCAAATGAAAATAGCAATAGATTAGATCTTACCGATTTGAGGTGTCCGTCCAGGTTCTAGAGCTGGCTGATCTAGGGTTTGTCAGAGAAACCCTTATTTTCAAAACTTCAAATTTTTCAGATCTGATTGGCTAGAAAGATAGAACTCTTCAAGGTGAGCTGTCCAATGTACTCCTTTTCTGAAAACAGTGGAGGGAAGCTCTCGAAACAGGAAGCCCTAGTTTTCCAATTTCTTTTGTGAAAATTCCTAATACTATTTCTGCTATATATCTGGAATTACAACTCCTCTATGTATGAAAATTCTCACGGAGGTATCCTCGCCTATACCTATTGCAACACCATAGGTTTCATCAGAATTGGTGTCCCCAATTGGGATTTATGAGCGTTTTCCCAAGGTAACTTGTTTCAGGACTGTTTAGCATAGAGAAGTTGTACGGACTGCCATGTGTCACTGTTTCATCTTTGGGGTCTGAAACTTCTACCACAGAAATTAAAGTCCGTGCCCTTTCTGGAACATCTTCATAAATTTCATTTGGACCCTTGTATCTTGAGATATATCAATTCTCCCCAGGTGTCATGTTTAGGGATGAATCCTAGAAGAGGATGGAACCCTAACTTGGAGGAAACATATCTCCTAGAATATAGTGAATCTGAGGATGAATTTTGTACACAGTGTAACTAAAGATTTTATCTTTGTCCTGTGAAAGTTTCAGCTCCTGATCCTTCTCCAATCCCACGAAATATCAAATGTACCAAAATGTATCAGTTTTAATATTTTAGGGTTTTTTCGGCTCAGGGTCAAACTAGGTTTGACTTTCCTGGAGTTTCACCCAACCAAAAATCTTGACCCAGGTCTCTAAACTTCGATTTTGATGAGGAGATAAATCCTATGTCAGGCTCACTCAAAAATTCCTCTTCTATAAGAAGCCCTAATTTCTCACACCAAAAACTGAAAATGCTCGGAATCGAATTCCACTTCGACAAAAAGATGCGCCCTTCAATGGAGAGTCATCCTAGCATACTTTTGCTAATGGATTGTGGAGAGAGAGCCAAAAAGTAAGAATTCCTAGCTTTTGCAGCTGCACAATGTCTTCTTCTTAGGTTAGCTCTGATACCATGTTAGATTTTTATCATTCAAGCTAGCATTATGATCTTAGGATCTTTAACTGAGAGAATAACATGCACAGAAATAAACACAAGAGATAAGAGACACAAAGAATTTTCCTCGGGGAAACCATAAAGGAGAAAACCCCACAACTTCCTCAGAGATAGAATCAACACCAAAATTAAAACCAAAAAACATAAAGATGATCTCTCGACAGCAGTAGTCTCTCTCTTTTCCTAACAACTTCTCTCTCGCTCATGTGCCTCAATGAGTGAGTGTGTGTGTGATAAATAGATAGGCTCACTCTCTATTTATATTCTTTCGTTCACTTAATGTCCACTCCAACATGTCGGCCTCACTTAACAATTACTTACTAGAGCCGACATCTCTAGGAGAGTCTAATAACCCTAGTGCCCCACAACTTGTGGGGACTTTACCCCTCCAACCAACAAGGAGGGTTATCCTTAACACAACGGTGGGGACTATTGCCCCGACTTACAATAAATCACCTAGTGTCGACTTCTCTAGGATAGTCTAATACCCTAGGGCCCCACAATTGTGGGGACCTTAACCCTTAAACAATAGGAGGGTTACCCACAATGACTTTACATGACTTGTTTACATTATTGAATCTCCCGATAGGAACATCGGGGCATGACATGACTCAATTACATTACAAACAATTTCCTAGAAGAAACATCGGGGTACAATACATAAGATATACAAGTGAATACATTCCGAAGTTACAATTACATCAACAACACCATTATTGTGATTTTTTATTTTTAGCTAGTTTATTTCGTTTTTATGTTTATTCTTTACTTTGGTGATTAAAGTAAACGAAATACTTACCCCACGTTTGCCCGAGTATCCTAAAAAGGAGAAAGAGATTCATCATATAATTTAATTAAAAAATATTTCCTTTCATTTGTGCAGTATTTAAAATAAACCCCCTTGCCCTCCCGAGTACGGTTCATGGATAAGGCATTGCCTGAGTACTAAACCTGGAAAGAGATTCTTGGGATTTACATTTTCTAATCAAACAAATTTTGTTCAAAAAATATTTAAAACCAAAAAGGCCCTCATCCTCGTATGCTCTACTTCCAGTGCAGCTTCGTCTGATCAGTTGGTTGTACCAAAAAAAGGATTTGGGTGACAAGTAATTAGTTTTAACTTTTAATAAATCTATTGAACAATGAAAATCCATCATTGTGTTTTTATTCATGTGGATAAATTGTGCAGAGGAAGCAGGAACAATTGAAAAGAGACCGCAGGGCCTCGTTTAGCTACATCTTTGTTGGCGTAGAGTTGAACATCTCCCCGTGACTCTATTCAGCCCACATTTCCTCGTGTGTTACTACACTTGGTGATTCTGGACATATACCCTATACCTTTGTGGTATATCGGGAATCATTCTCCCTTTTAATAATCCAAATAAACACCACATTAATAAAATTGACTAAGAATTTACCCACTCCATTAATCACTCATCTAATAAACTAAAATTTATCAACTGAGACACTGCAAATACTTTCATTGAGAGTACAATAGCAACCAACATTTGCAAAGCACTCTCTTCATTTTGGCACTCATCTATTCTATTCTTTTTGCATAAGTTAATCTTACAACATGTCTCAAATGATATGTGTTTATAACATTAAAAGTTGCTGAGTGTAAATTTACTTACAGTAGTTGATGGGTAATCTTTAATTTCATTCCATTTCAAAAATCCTAGAAAATATGTTGCTTCATACTTTCATAGTTAGAAACAATCTTATATTTACTTTTTATAGGGTCCACCCCCCTTGGCTTCTCTAGGAGTTGTCCTAGACGAAGGAGGTGAGTATCATGTGGCAACACTTGGCTTGAGCTTTCCCCCAAGGTCACACCCAGTGGTTCTTCCACATTACCAAAGGTGTGAATTAGGCAGCAACATTTTGGCGTCGCTGCTGGGCATAAATCTTTCTATTTCCAGAATACGACTTTTGAATTCTCATTCTTGTTTTCACTTTGTTTGATGAATGTTGTAGTTCAATAAACTTACTCAGATCATTTGGCGACTCCACTACCTTTAAATTTACCAAGGAAGAAGAAACTCTAAAGGCTTGCTTCAGTTCATTCTTGAACCTGAAAAGGTTTACCATATGAGGAAAAACAAGCTTTTTTCTCGTAAGATCCTTAATGATCTCTCATCTGAGTCAATCTTAGATATTCACATTTTATTCATTGATAATTCTAAATCAAATAATTCACATAGTACCATGGGTACTCTGCTTAAACCTTTGGATTATTTGTCGTAATTGGGAAGCCTCGGAACATCCCAGGTAAAGCCATTGAGAAAGTTTCACATTTTTATGGAAATGATGCTATAAATTCTAAATCTCATTTGTTGGCTTTTACACAGTGCTACAATAAATGGTGTCACAACGTCAACCACGAAAATGTAAAAATGAGGTTGCTCGCCTTATCTCTTGAAGTTGATGTCTTTGAATGGTTCACCTCCCTAGACAACAACGGTATCAATACCTTCAAGAAATTCGAAATTGCTTTCAATAAAATATGGGGGGATAAGAAGGAAAAAAGGCACTGTTTGGCTGCCTTAACAAACACAAAAAAGAAGTAGAATGAAACCATAGAAGAGTTTAATAAAAAGTTTAGTGATATGGTGGGAAGACTCCATGCCGATATTAAACCATCAGATACCTCAATTATCATATATTACACAGAAGAATTCGAGGGAGAAATGTGGTACCAACTTAGAGACAAAGAGGCTGATGACCTAAAGAAATCCATTGAAATTGCTGAAAAGATAGAGTGGAACATGCAATTTGCAGGAAAGTCTAACATCCATGGATTTGTTAGAGGCACCGTATCATATTCTAAACCTTGTGATGCCAAGGGAAAAACAATAGGACCTGAGGGAAAAGATGAGGGAAAAGATTTAACGAAAGAGGTAGCTGACATGATGAAGAAAATGATGATAAAATGTACCTCCCAGATGAATGTTATGCAGAATAGGATAAACAATATGGAAAAAGCAAAAGATTCTCAAAATAATAGAAAATTCCAACCTAAACAAAATCAGGAATGGAAAAAGAAGTATCCTGCCTATGAGAAGATGCCTCCAAATCAAATAGCAACAAATAATATGGTGATTAATGAGGTTCCTCCCTATTGTCGACCTTGTGATGAAATTCGTGAAGAATCCACTTATCCAAAATTTTGCTACATTATGGAACAAGAACAAATGGAAATGAATAGCTTTATGGGACATCCTAGAAGTCATGACTACATAAACAATGTAAGACATGGTCATCATTTTTCAAAATAAAAAATGAAGCAAGCTAAGGATTACAGTCAGGAAAAGGATAATGCTACGAAGATATTTGGTGAGAAACCTACACCTGAACAGATTATGGAGAGGTACAAAGGGGTTGTTTATCAGAGATTGAAAATTATGATCCCAACCAAGTCAAATCAGCATATGCCCAAGGTAAAAACTTCTCCCCTTTAGATATAAACATTGATCTGGGTATTGGTTAACAAGTGCTAAGATTTATGTCCCTATAATTGAGATCCTTAAAATTCCTAGTCAAAAAGACATTTTCATGAGAACCTTAGAAGAACATAAGGAGAATATATTTGAAAATTTTGAGGAATTATCTACTGAGAAACTTAAACCAATTACTGAGAAGCCGAAAGAGAAACTGGTCAGTTCTAAGGAGAATGTGAGGGATAAAACTGTAGAAGATTTGTCCAGGAAACAAATAACTTGAATGAAGATGTCCCTATTATTTTTCATAGAATGTATCCTAATAAAAAAGAACATCATGCCTTCTACATATCATTAAATGCAAATGATAAATTGTTGCACAATTGCATGCTTGATTCCGGTGCATCATCAAACATCGTGACTAGAAACGTCATGGAGCAAATGGGTTTAACAATCTCAAGACCATGTCAGAATGTATGTGCCATCAACTCAAGAGAAATTGATGCCATGAGTATAATTCTGAATTTCCCAGTCAAACTAGATGCATACCCTTAAATAGGTGTAACCATGGACATAGTAGTCATAGATGTGCCTGACAGATGGAGAATGTTCTTATCAAGAAAATGGGATGCCTCTCTTGGAGGATCTATTCAAATGGACTGGACCTATGCCATGATTCCTGATTTTGAAGATGCACATGTTAAGTTATATAGAGAAAATGAAAGAAAGTATCATGTGGAAGATCCAGATTAGCCAAATAATGAATATATTTGTGAAACAGACAATCTTGGAAATCATGCCACCTATGCTAACTATCTTATACCCATCACAAAAAAGGATAATGATGAGGAATCTTATGAGCTATGGAGAATTATTTTTGATGGATCATTTTTGAAAACTAGAAAAGGAGTCAGTATAGTCCTAACTTCACCCTCAAAAAAGAAATTCAATTTTGCTTACATACTTGAATTTGATGCATCCAATAATGTAACAGATTATGAAGCACTAGTTTTAGAACTTCTAAAGACATCGGTTTCAAATCTAATTATTTCCCAAGTCAAGGAAACATGTGCATGTAAAAGTGAAAGGCTTAAGAAGTTTGAAATACAGTTTGGGCCATCATAGAATATTCCAGTGCATTAGACCTTATAGCAATTCCCCACATGGAAAATAGTGAGGCAAATAGACTTGCAGTTGCAGCTTCAATGTTGGAATTCACAGAGGAATTGGTAAAAGGAGATGGAAAATTTGAAATAAATTTCAGGCTTTCAAACCCCGATAACCTTGACCATTTGCAATTTTTTCAAGATGACCGTCAAATCATAAGATTTATTAATAATATGCATGAATTTTTGGACTGTCGGATCAACTATCAGGATGAGAAAAATTCTCATATTGAAAAAGAGTATCAACCAAGAAACCCTATTCCCATGAATTTTATTGAATAGGAGCACACCTTTGATAGGAATGATAGATATAAAAAGAAAGAAGCAATAAATCTGGATGATTACATAGAAATAAATATTGGTACTAAGGAAGAACCAAGAAATATAAAAATCAGAAAAGGTACTTCTGATAAAGAAAGATAGGATTTAATAGAGCTAGTAAAGGAATACAGGGAGGTATTTTATTTTACATATGATGAGTTAAAATCTTATCAGGTGATGTATTTCAACATACTATCCCACTAATGTCAGAAGCTAAACCTTTCTGGTAAAAACTTAAAGAATAAATCCCAAGTTGGCCTCCATGGTCCAAAAGTATTAGAATTATTGTGCCATTAGATCTTCAAAGCAATGAGTGCAATCAGATTCTTAATTATTATGCAGTGAAAAGGAATGAATAATACACATTGTACAAATCAAATCTCGTAGGAAATAGATAAGTAATGCTCAGATAATTACAGTATAAACTTCATCACATCCCAGCAGTATACAATGGTAATACATAAAGGAGAATTTGTTGTAATCTCACAGATCTCATAAGATTACCAATAATACACATAAGAATCAAATAAACATACAGAAACAAGAGACAAGAATAGGTAATGGAATAACATATTATATTATAGAATCACATGAGGGTCCATACATATACCAAACTGAACCGAGTTCTTAACTGGCTCAACAACCTATTATATATGATTTACAAAACGGTTATGAGTAACTACTTGTCAGTTTGGTCAACCAACACAACATTTGGAGGCCGACCTAATCTTCGATTAGTCGATTAAATCGACTAGTCTGCTCATCGACTAGCTCCTCCAACATAATTCGAATCGTGAGAGATGAATTCGAATCTACCAAATCAATCTTACTACAAGGCTAACTAGAAGTGTCTAAATCACTATCGAAGCTGACTACCTAAGATCCAGTTGTCTAATTTAGTCTCTCAATCAGTAATAATCTATTAAACTAGTCTAACTGAGGTGGTAGGTGAGAAGTAGGTGAGAATAGGTGCCTATCCACATGCATCGATGCAAGTCTGGTGCTAACTGAACTGGAGGACATCTAACTGAATGTAACTAAAGCATAACTAAGCTTAACTAGTTTCCAAATGCCAACAACTGAAGGAGGTTGGTGTCAGCACTCCCGATGGCTCCTAAAATGTAGGGATTGGTCTAGGAGGCACCTAAACTAATGCATACAAGTGCAGACAGTTTCAGTTAGCCTTTATCATTGTTCCCCACACTCTAGTGACTGGTACATGTGGCCCCATTAGGCCAAGTCGGCCCAATGGTCCTAGTGGACCCAATAAAAATTAAATGACTCATAAGTTAGGCTAATATAATCTAATAGACAGTTCGGACAAGGGATGACTATAAATCCTAACACCCCCCCTAAATCCTAACTTGGACAATTGTGGGCCTTGGAAACAAGGCCAAAAGTCACCTATATGCAATCTAAAATATAAAAATGTTGCTTAATAAACCAAGGAAATAAGGGAAAACCTCATGGGAAAAACCGCCCCTCAAGATAAGAAGAAATAGGAACTGAGAGTCAAGCCTTAACACCTAAAAGAGACCTGAGAAAGGCAAATTTCTTTTTGTGAAATACTTGGTGAAAATTTCTGCAATCCGATCTTCTGTAGGATAGTAGTGTAGTGTGATGGCTCTTTCATGCACCTATTCCTGAATGTAGTGCATGTGAACGTCTATGTGCTTCGTCCTCTTCTTTTGAACGTGATCACTTGAAATTTTGATAGTACTATGGTTGTCACAATAAAGGTCCACTGAATATGAAGTGTGAATCTCGAACTCTTTCAAGATGCCATGTAGCCAAACTGTCGGAATAGCTGCATTCACAACTCCCTGATACTTCGCTTCTGCTGAAGAGAGTGCAAGTGTTGCTTGCTTCTTGTTGGACCAACAAATTGGCCTAGATCTTATCATGAACACAAATCCTAAAGTGTATTTCCTATCATTTCCATCTCCTACCTAGTCTGAGTCTATAAAGCCAATGAGATCAAGTTATGCTTCAGCTGCATAGTGAATCCCATAATTAATAGTACCCTGCACATAGTGCAAGACTCTCTTTCTTTCCTTCCAATGCAGCTCATGTGGCTCTTGCATGTACCTGGAAGCAACACTCACAACATAGGATATGTATGGTCTTGAATGTGTGAGATACAGAAGGCTCCCAATGAGCTGTATGTAAAGGGTTCTATCAACCAAAGGTGTGGAGCCACCTTCTTCTAGCCTAATTCCATATAGAAAGGGACAATGGGTTTCCTTACAATATTCCATGTGGAATATCCTAAGCATGTATGATGAGTATCTAGACTGTGATATCATGATTCCCCAAGTCTTTTGACTTACTTCGAGACCAATGAATTTTCTTAATAGTCCTAGATCAGTCATAGTGAATGATTTGCTTAGAGTAGACTTTATGCTTCTCAATCCAGCAGCAAAGCTTCTAGTAACGAGCAATTCATCCACATACAATACAATCAAAAGCAAGAAATCCTATTTCTTATGCATGTAGACATTGCAATCTGATTTGAATCTTTCAAATTTATGAGAAAAGAGGAAGGCATCCATCTTGGAGTACCATGCCCTAGGGGCTTGTTTGAGTCCATACAGTGATTTCCTCAGTATGCAAAGTAATGAAGGATCATCAATAAACCCCTAAGGTTGTTTCATGTATATCTCTCCCTTCAAATCACCATGGAGGAAGGCACTTTTCACATCCATGTGATGTTCATCCCATCTCTTGGAAGCTGCATTTGCCAAGACAAGCCTGATGGAATCCATTCTAGATACTGGAGCGAATGTGTCATTGTAGTCCAATCCTTGAACCTGAGAGTATCCTTTGGACACCAACTAAGCCTTGTACTTGGTTTTGGTTCCATCAGAGGCTATCTTGGTCTTGTAGACCCATTTGCACTGAAAGCGTTTCCTCCCTAGAGGTAAGGAGACAAGTTCACGGGTTTCATTGTCATGTAGTTAATCAAATCCTCATCCATAGATGCTTGCCATCTAGGATCATTGCAAGCTTCCTTGAATGTTTGAGGATCTGACCCCAACATCATGAAACAACTCTCAAGAAGAAGTAACTCTGTGTGGGGTAGTGCAACAATCTCTTTTTGATACTCGGACCTCGTTCTTCTCTTGTCATCTAGATCCCCAACAACATTTCCAGTTGCTTCTATGAGCTGTTGAGCCCATTTAGGGTGTAGATGTTGTATATAGATCTAGATCTCTTTGAGGTGTAAGCTCAATATCTAAATCATGCTGGTGTCCCTCTTCTTCTGAATCTAAATCTAAAATTTTAGGCAATAAAAATGTATCTACAATAGGAAGTAAAGGAATTTTGATACTTTTATCTGCTTCAAATAGAAGTTGTGGTTGTACAATATCTAAGTATGGCATGAAATGAGAGAAAGCATATGCCTTGGAGGCATGATATCCAATCCCTTTCGCTATAGTCTCCCCAATTGAGATTTTTGTGATCTCTACTGAGTCAGGGCTAAATACCACTTTCTTTGGTGAGCTAGTGTGAGTCATCTGATATACAAACAATAGATTAGATGCAAGAGAGGGCACATAGAGGACATTTATGAACTCACCATGCTGGATTTTATTGGTGCCTCTTCCTGCTGTTGGAATTTGGGAGTCATCACCCATATGAATAGTAGGCCCTTGTGTGAGTATGAGAGTGGAGAAGAAATCCTTGGAGGAAACCATGTGGTTAAATGCTCCAGAATCAATCAAATAGGATGTCAACTGAGGGAGGCCAGCTTTCAAGGCATGGCACCTGTCATGATCATCTGTTGATTGTCCATCATCAGACTTCTTTTCTCTTTGTGGAAGAGTTAGGTTGTTCTACTTGGGGAGAACTAACATTTGGTCGATTTGCTTCTTCATACACTGGTCTTGTGGATGAAATCCCCTCATACAATAGGGACACATCTTCTTTTCAAACATTTTATTATTCTTAGAGCCCGAAGCTCCTTCAGAAGTTTTCTTATTCTTTTTAGTCTTCGAATCAAATGATTTAGGCTCCTTCCCCTTAGGTCTCCCTTTAGCTTACGCTTTGGTAGAGTTTGTCACCAGGAGAGCTTGATCTTTGGAAGTATGGATGACTCCCATCTGGATCAACTTCTCTTGCTCCTGTATTAAGTACTCGACAAAGGAATCAAATGAGGGAATCTTCCAATTGGGAATGGAATACTGAGACAAATACATAATACTCAGTAGCTATTTTGTTGAGTATGGAGAGAATATGTTGCCCATCCTTTCTTTTTATTTTGCACTGTTTGCATTGGAGTGTAAGAGACTTGAATTTAGTAAATAATTGTTGTATGGTCTTGAAACTGTTGTGATGCAAGGCTATCAACTCATTCTCCAGAATGTGTCCCCGAAACTCACCTTACTTGCCAAACAAGACTTCAAGCTTCTCTCAAGATTCTTTGGGAGTCCTCAAACCTTCAAGGTGAAAGAGAAGATCTCTGGATATGTGAGTACATAGATAACCAAAATTTTCATCTAAGCAGTTTAGAAACCTTTTTTTTCTCAGCTAGATGATGGGGCTCAACCTCCCTTCCAAGTATTATCCTGAAGTAGCCATGTTTATGCAAGGAGACCTGCATATCTTCCCTCCAATCAACGTAATTAAAGGGTGTTAGGATCTGAAGTGTGGAATATTGAGAATCCATAATTCTCCTACTGATCATACAATATATTCAATTCAAGCTATGTCGCACCTATGGAAAAATCACTCCAAAACCAAAACCATTCGCACTATGTTAGAATCAAGCCTTCCCTCTCGACATATACACTTTTTCAGGGTCTGTCACACCCACACCGCCACTCTGAGTGAATTCAGAGGAAGCAAGGCACTCTTTGCGGGACTTCTGTGGAAACCCAACTGCTCATTAGAGGAAATTTCAACTCAAAATGGGCCTTTTAACTTTTATTCAAATTCCATGTCATCATGTGTTAGCCAATGAAATTAATTTAAATTTGAAATACC